>JAVYIG010006152.1:0-123416 GCA_035222895.1 Strongylocentrotus droebachiensis
TGTCTCTTTTTAAAGTAGTTATATTTTATCTGTTATCTTTGATAATTATATAGAGCCAACCCCCGCTCATGTGGTGACAGGAAGAAAAAAAGAGTAAAACATAACACACATGTAATACTATCGTAAATTGTCCTCCTTGTTGAAAATCTTGCCCCACCACCCTGCCCCCGACTGATCTTATCCAGGCTACGCCACTGAGACATTAAGTAAGCCAAGCAGACCCATTATCCATTTAGTTTGCTATTTAAGAAACTAGTAATTGTTTATACGACAATAATGTTTTTGTAGAAAGTAATTTTTATTAGGACTCATCGACATACAAATTATTGAGCGGGATTGGACCTGACCATACGCCTAGTATCTACTGAGCCCCCCCCCCCCCCCCCATCAGTACGCCCTGGCGCGGATCCAGAATTTTCCAATAGGGGGAGGGGGGCGGAAATTTGAAAAAATGCGCAGACCGTTTTTTCAACTCAACATACCAATACTGACAAGGTCATATTAGAAGCACGATGCCTGGTACCTACAAGCATGCACAATTTTGGAAAGGGGGGCAAGCTCACTTCACGTCTCTTGTCCGATATCAACATTCCCCGTTTTTAAGTTATACATTTTTTTGACATTTTCATCGGGGGGGGGGGGGGGGGGGGCTGAAGCCTCTTGCCCGAAAAGGTAATTTTCTAGTTCACAATTCAGCTAGTGAGCGAAATGAGCGAACAAAAATATGAGCATAACATGTATTTTGTGAAAGTGACGATTTGTTGTATCATTCTCGACTCATATTTCTTGTTTGAATTGAGTTCCCCCCCCCCCCCTCCTGCGCAAAGCGCGTAAGCTCTGACCTTTCATAATTTCATTAAATTATTAGAGAAAGAAGACGATTCATTGTACCATTCTCGACCCTTTTTCCTTGTCTGAATTTGGTTCCCCCTCCCCCTACGGCGCGAAGCGCGGAAGCTTTGACCTTTCATTGTTTAATGCAATTATTAGAGAAAGAATATGATTCGTTGTTCCATTCTCGACTCTTAATCCTTGTCTGAATTCAGTTTCCCCCCTCCCGCGCGAAACGTGGAAGCTTTGATGTTTCATTAAATTATTAGAGAAAGAAGAGGATTTGTTGTACCATTCTCGATTATTAATCCTTGTCTGAATTCAGTTCCCACTCCCCCCCCCCTCTTGCGCAAAGCGCGTAAGCTTTGACCTTTCATAGTTTAATGAAATTATTAGAGAAAGAAGACGATTCGTTGTTCCATTCTCGACTCTGGCTACGCTCCTGCTTTAAAGGGAAAATGAAACAATCATGATTGTGATAGCACACAATAATGTTAGTAGAAATAGTAAAGAACAAAAATTATTGCAACAACCATGGATAAATCACGGCCGGGAGCATGGGCCGAGTGTCATATCATAGTTTTGTGTTATTGGGCGAGGGGGCGTAGCGACCAAGTGAGATTTTGCAATGTTGATTGCTGACATTATGCACTCTAGGAAATCCCTAAGCCCAATTTGTACGTTCTTTCCGCTATATATCTTTCTAGCTATATTTCTAAATTTCCTGGCGGACGTGTCCTCCTATCGGGCCCAGGATCGCTTTCCTTTTCCCCTCTCTCTGTGTTTCTTTTCTCTTCTTTCTTGTCTCTTTTCTTCTATTTTCTTTTTCTTCTCCTTTCTTAATATGCTTCTCCTTTTTTTTTTCTCTTCTTTTTTTCCTCTTTTTTCCCTTTTTTTTGCGCCGCCAATAGGGGGGGGGGGGGGGCCGCGGCCGTTTCGGCCCCCTGGATCCGCCACTGAGTATGCCTGAGGTGTCCAGTGGCGTATCTGGCGCTTGTTCTCGTTTTGGAGGGGGGTGGGGGTGAGAGGGGCGCAAAAACATATCTTTTTCCCCTTGTTTTTTCTTCTTCCTCTTTTTTGCTGAGGGGAGGGGGGAGGCAAGGGCCTTTCAATCCAAACCTTGTTGGCGTGCATTTTTGGTTATATGCGCCGTGCATTTTTGGTTATATGCAGACTGCGTACCTCTCTGCCCTGCGCGTATCCCTGCGTGTATCTGACGCGAAGGCAATCTGAATGTAATCGAGAAGGCTCACTTGACTCCAACTTTAATTTATCTTTAATATAAGGAGTAAAGCATAATTTGTTGATTAACGTTCTATTAGATCTTCTTCGATGTTGTATAAAACAAATAATGAATGTTTTTCATTCGTTTAATAGTGCGCATATTTTCATTCGTTGAAAGATTAACATTAATTCTATTCAACTCAAGAAAATATTTGTACTATTGAACTCATAACTATTCATTATTTGTATAATAATCCATGCCTGTCAAAGTCATGAAATTAATTAAAGGTATTACAAAGTTTTGGGAAATTTTGAAAAATGGGTGGATAGTGAATCTTTACAAGTTTGATATATTTGGATGCCCCTGTGGATGTGGATGTATTAAAAGCACTAGTAATTTTAACCCTTAAAACACTTCTGCTTTCAAGAAAAATTGAATATTAAGATTTTAGTCAAGAAACATTGTTTTATAGCTTAATTAATATCTTGACCTTGAGAGGGAGCTATACAACATTAAGTGTTTATTATTTACAATTTCAGAACTTTAGAGTCGATTTCGACCGCGACAACGATCAGTGAATATTGTAGGATCGCATATGCTTCCAATATGTTCATTTGAACCAAATTCACGACCCCATACCAAAACTTTGTATTACCTTTAAGGCTTGTGTAGCAGGATGATACAAAATCATCTATACCTGTCAAAGTCACAAAAAGTAAAGTTTATGTGCAAAAAAAATACATCATAATCATCATCTACCCTAATTGTCCCAGTCAAGACAATTAAGGCTTGTGTGCCAAAAAGACATTATTATTTACCCCTGTCCAAGTCAAGAAAATTAAGGCTTATGTGGCATAAAAAAACATTACATGTATTATATACCTCTGTCCAAGTCATGAAAATTAAGGCTTGTGTGGCAGAAAGACATTATTATCTACCCCTGTCTAAGTCAAGAAAATTAAGGCTTGTGTGGCAGAAAGACATTATTATCTACCCCTGTCCAAGTCAAGAAAATTAAGGCTTGTGTGGCAGAAAGACATTATTATCTACCCCTGTCCAAGTCAAGAAAATTAAGGCTTGTGTGGCATAAAAAAACATTGCATGTATTATATACCTCTGTCTAAGTCAAGAAAATTAGGGCTTGTGTGGCAGAAAGATATTGTCATCAACCCCAGTCCAAGTCAACAAAATTAGGGCTTGTGTGGCAGAAAGACATTATTATCTTCCCCTGTCCAAGTCAACAAAATTAGGGCTTGTGTGGCAGAAAGACATTATTGTCTACCCCTGTCCAAGTCAAGAAAATTAAGGCTTGTGTGGCAGAAAGACATTATTGTCTACCCCTGTCCAAGTCCAGAAAATTAGGGCTTGTGTGGCATAAAAAAAACATTACATGTATTATATACCTCTGTCCAAGTCATGAAAATTAAGGCTTGTGTGTCAGAAAGATATTGTCATCTACCCCAGTCCAAGTTAAGAAAATTAAGGCTTGTGTGGCAGAAAGACATTATTGTCTACCCCTGTCCAAGTCAAGAAAATTAAGGCTTATGTGGCATAAAAAAACATTACATGTATTATATACCTCTGTCCAAGTCAAGAAAATTAGGGCTTGTGTGGCAGAAAGACATTATTGTCTACCCCAGTCCAAGTCAAGAAAATTAAGGCTTGTGTTGCTAGAAAGATATTGTCATCTACCCCTGTCCAAGTCAAGAAAATTAAGGCTTGTGTGGCAGAAAGACATTATTATCTACCCCTGTCCAAGTCAAGAAAATTAGGGCTTGTGTGGCATAAAAAAACATTACATGTATTATATACCTCTGTCCAAGTCAAGAAAATTAGGGCTTGTGTGGCAGAAAGATATTGTCATCTACCCCAGTCCAAGTCAACAAAATTAGGGCTTGTGTGGCATAAAGACATTATTATCTTCCCCTGTCCAAGTCAACAAAATTAGGGCTTGTGTGGCAGAAAGACATTATTGTCTACCCCTGTCCAAGTCATGAAAATTAAGGCTTGTGTGGCAGAAAGACATTATTATCTACCCCTGTCCAAGTCATGAAAATTAAGGCTTGTGTGGCAGAAAGACATTATTGTCTACCCCTGTCCAAGTCCAGAAAATGAAGGCTTGTGTGGCATAAAAACATTACATGTATTATATACCTGTACATTGTACCACTGTCCAAGTCAAGAAAATTAGGGCTTGTGTGGCAGAAAGGCATTATTATCTACCCCAGTCCAAGTCAAGAAAATTAAGGCTTGTGTGGCATAAAAACATTACATGTATTATATACCTCTGTCCAAGTCATGAAAATTAAGGCTTGTGTGTCAAAAAGATGTTGTCATCTACCCCAGTCCAAGTCAAGAAAATTAAGGCTTGTGTGGCAGAAAAACATTATTGTCTACCCCAGTCCAAGTCAAGAAAATGAAGGCTTGTGTGGCATAAAAACATTACATGTATTATATACCTGTACATTGTACCACTGTCCAAGTCAAAAAAAATTAGGGCTTGTGTGGCAGAAAGGCATTATTATCTACCCCAGTCCAAGTCAAGAAAATAATGGGCTTGTGTGGCAGAAAGACATTACATGTATTATATACCTCTGTCCAAGTCATGAAAATTAAGGCTTGTGTGGCAGAAAGACATTATTATCTACTCCAGTCCAAGTCAAGAAAATTAAGGCTTGTGTGTCAGAAAGACATTATTATCTTCCCCTGTCCAAGTCAAGAAAATTAACGCTTGTGTGGCATAAAAAAACAATACATGTATTTTATACCTCTTTTCAAGTCAAGAAAATTAGGGCTTGTGTGGCAGAAAGATATTGTCATCTACCCCAGTCCAAGTCAACAAAATTAGGGCTTGTGTGGCAGAAAGACATTATTATCTTCCCCTGTCCAAGTCAACAAAATTAGGGCTTGTGTGGCAGAAAGACATTAAGGTCTACCCCTGTCCAAGTCATGAAAATTAAGGCTTGTGTGGCAGAAAGACATTATTATCTACCCCTGTCCAAGTCATGAAAATTAAGGCTTGTGTGGCAGAAAGACATTATTGTCTACCCCTGTCCAAGTCAAGAAAATTAAGGCTTGTGTGGCATAAAAAACATTACATGTATTATATACCTGTACCACTGTCCAAGTCAAGAAAATTAGGGCTTGTGTGGCAGAAAGACATTATTGTCTACCCCAGTCCAAGTCAAGAAAATTAAGGCTTGTGTTGCTAGAAAGATATTGTCATCTACCTCAGTCCAAGACTCCAAGTCAAGAAAATTAAGGCTTGTGTGACAGAAAGACATTATTGTCTACCCCTGTCCAAGTCCAGAAAATTAGGGCTTGTGTGGCATAAAAAAAACATTACATGTATTATATACCTCTGTCCAAGTCATGAAAATTAAGGCTTGTGTGTCAGAAAGATATTGTCATCTACCCCAGTCCAAGTCAACAAAATTAGGGCTTGTGTGGCAGAAAGACATTATTATCTTCCCCTGTCCAAGTCAACAAAATTAGGGCTTGTGTGGCAGAAAGACATTATTGTCTACCCCTGTCCAAGTCAAGAAAATTAAGGCTTGTGTGGCAGAAAGACATTATTATCTACCCCTGTCCAAGTCATGAAAATTAAGGCTTGTGTGGCAGAAAGACATTATTGTCTACCCCTGTCCAAGTCAAGAAAATTAAGGCTTGTGTGGCAGAAACACATTATTGTCTACCCCTGTCCAAGTCAAGAAAATTAGGGCTTGTGTGGCTGAAACACATTATTATCTACCCCAGTCCAAGTCAAGAAAATGAAGGCTTGTGTGGCATAAAAACATTACATGTATTATATACCTGTACCACTGTCCAAGTCAAGAAAATTAGGGCTTGTGTGGCAGAAAGGCATTATTATCTACCCCAGTCCAAGTCAAGAAAATAATGGGCTTGTGTGGCAGAAAGACATTACATGTATTATATACCTCTGTCCAAGTCATGAAAATTAAGGCTTGTGTGGCAGAAAGACATTATTATCTACTCCAGTCCAAGTCAAGAAAATTAAGGCTTGTGTTTCAGAAAGACATTATTACCTTTCCCTGTCCAAGTCAAGAAAATTAGGGCATGTGTGGCAGAAAGACATTACATGTATTATATACCTCTGTCCAAGTCATGAAAATTAAGGCTTGTGTGGCAGAACGACATTATTGTCTACCCCTGTCCAAGTCAAGAAAATTAAGGCTTGTGTGGCAGAAACACATTATTGTCTACCCCTGTCCAAGTCAAGAAAATTAGGGCTTGTGTGGCTGAAACACATTATTATCTACCCCAGTCCAAGTCATGAAAATTAAGGCTTGTGTGGCAGAAAGACATTATTGTCTACCCCTGTCCAGGTCAAGAAAATTAAGGCTTATCGTCCTTGTTTTCATGAAGTGACGGTAGTGAGGAAAATCGTAACGCAAAGTGAATGCAATTTTTTTTCACTACCATCACTTCGTGAAAACAGCGACGTTATGTGGCATAAAAAAACATTACATGTATTATATACCTATGTCCAAGTCAAGAAAATTAGGGCTTGTGTGGCAGAAAGACATTATTGTCTACCCCAGTCCAAGTCAAGAAAATTAAGGCTTGTGTTGCTAGAAAGATATTGTCATCTACCCCTGTCCAAGTCAAGAAAATTAAGGCTTGTGTGGCAGAAAGACATTATTATCTACCCCTGTCCAAGTCAAGAAAATTAGGGCTTGTGTGGCATAAAAAAACATTACATGTATTATATACCTCTGTCCAAGTCATGAAAATTAAGGCTTGTGTGTCAAAAAGATGTTGTCATCTACCCCAGTCCAAGTCAAGAAAATTAAGGCTTGTGTGGCAGAAAAACATTATTGTCTACCCCAGTCCAAGTCAAGAAAATGAAGGCTTGTGTGGCATAAAAACATTACATGTATTATATACCTGTACATTGTACCACTGTCCAAGTCAAGAAAATTAGGGCTTGTGTGGCAGAAAGGCATTATTATCTACCCCAGTCCAAGTCAAGAAAATAATGGGCTTGTGTGGCAGAAAGACATTACATGTATTATATACCTCTGTCCAAGTCATGAAAATTAAGGCTTGTGTGGCAGAAAGACATTATTATCTACTCCAGTCCAAGTCAAGAAAATTAAGGCTTGTGTGTCAGAAAGACTTTATTATCTTCCCCTGTCCAAGTCAAGAAAATTAAGGCTTGTGTGGCATAAAAAAAACATTACATGTATTTTATACCTCTGTCCAAGTCAACAAAATTAGGGCTTGTGTGGCAGAAAGACATTATTATCTTCCCCTGTCCAAGTCAACAAAATTAGGGCTTGTGTGGCAGAAAGACATTATTGTCTACCAATGTCCAAGTCATGAAAATTAAGGCTTGTGTGGCAGAAAGACATTATTATCTACCCCTGTCCAAGTCATGAAAATTAAGGCTTGTGTGGCAGAAAGACATTGTCTACCCCTGTCCAAGTCAAGAAAATTAAGGCTTGTGTGGCATAAAAAACATTACATGTATTATATACCTGTACCACTGTCCAAGTCAAGAAAATTAGGGCTTGTGTGGCAGAAAGACATTATTGTCTACCCCAGTCCAAGTCAAGAAAATTAAGGCTTGTGTTGCTAGAAAGATATTGTCATCTACCTCAGTCCAAGTCAAGAAAATTAAGGCTTGTGTGACAGAAAGACATTATTGTCTACCTCTGTCCAAGTCAAGAAAATTAGGGCTTGTGTGGCATAAAAAAAACATTACATGTATTATATACCTCTGTCCAAGTCATGAAAATTAAGGCTTGTGTGTCAGAAAGATATTGTCATCTACCCCAGTCCAAGTCAAGAAAATTAAGGCTTGTGTGGCAGAAAAACATTATAGTCTACCCTAGTCCAAGTCAAGAAAATGAAGGCTTGTGTGGCATAAACACATTACATGTATTATATACCTGTACCACTGTCCAAGTCAAGAAAATTAGGGCTTGTGTGGCAGAAAGGCATTATTATCTACCCCAGTCCAAGTCAAGAAAATAATGGGCTTGTGTGGCAGAAAGACATTACATGTATTATATACCTCTGTCCAAGTCATGAAAATTAAGACTTGTGTGGCAGAAAGACATTATTATCTACTCCAGTCAAAGTCAAGAAAATTAAGGCTTGTGTGTCAGAAAGACATTATTACCTTTCCCTGTCCAAGTCAAGAAAATTAGGGCATGTGTGGCAGAAAGACATTACATGTATTATATACCTCTGTCCAAGTCATGAAAATTAAGGCTTGTGTGGCAGAACGACATTATTGTCTACCCCTGTCCAAGTCAAGAAAATTAAGGCTTGTGTGGCAGAAACACATTATTGTCTACCCCTGTCCAAGTCAAGAAAATTAGGGCTTGTGTGGCTGAAACACATTATTATCTACCCCAGTCCAAGTCATGAAAATTAAGACTTGTGTGGCAGAAAGACATTATTGTCTACCCCTGTCCAAGTCAAGAAAATAGAGGCTTGTGTGGCAGAAAGACATTATTATCTACCCCAGTCCAAGTCAAGAAAATTAATGCTTGTGTGTCAGAAAGACATTATTATCTTCCCCTGTCCAAGTCAAGAAAATTAGGGCTTGTGTGGCAGAAAGACATTACATGTATTATATACCTCTGTCCAAGTCATAAAAATTAAGGCTTGTGTGGCCTAAAAAAACATTACATGTATTATATACACTGCACACACAAAACCATCCACCCATGACACACACACACACAGAGCCATACACTGCCTACTACTTTGCTTACAAATACTACACACTAACAAGTCACACACACACACACACACAAGTACTGCAGATGCGCATAGTACCTAGCTACCTGGATGTCAACTGTAGATGGCACTATTCCGTTTGGCTACTTGGACACAACCCCTCTCTAAAATTTGGACATTTATTTTTGGCCTTTTTTTGGGAGAAAATTTTCTTGTGTGACTAAATCTTAAATGATTAGAAATGACATGTCAGACATCTTAGACACTGAATATGATAGTTTTCTTGTGTGGCTAGACACACAAGTCTAAAGTGACACACAAGGATATCTCATACGTAAAACTAAACACACAAGCATACCATCGCAAACTCGGACGTACGTACGGACGGATGGACGTACGGACGGACGGACAACCCGAAAACATAATGCCTCCGGATACTTCGTAACGGAGGCATAAAAAGTCACTTCTTCAGCAATATCAACATGGAGTTGATTTAACTCCAGTCAAAGGAATTAAGAGATTGCTTTTTGAAGCGTTTTTGGTTTGCTACGAAGGAGTCGATCCTAACACACATGAAGAGACATATAATAAAGCTAGATATATTGAATAAGTTGTGCACTTTCCATGTACGTCTTTACATAGGATACAACAATGATCTCTGTCACGCATAAAAATTCTTGACGATGTGCTGAATGGGGCGTCGACACACAGGGCAGGGTTTACCTCGTCGCCTTAGCTTCTTGGCGCACTTGTAGCAGCAGACCTGGTGTCCAGTGCGTCCATGGTTGATACAAGCCGTCTTGGGTCGCACACAGCAGAATCGGCACTTTCCATGTAGGCCTTTTCATAGGATACAACAATGATCTCTGTCACGCATAAAAATTCTTGACGATGTGCTGAATGGGGCGTCGACACACAGGGCAGGGTTTACCTCGTCGCCTTAGCTTCTTGGCGCACTTGTAGCAGCAGACCTGGTGTCCAGTGCGTCCATGGTTGATGCAAGCCGTCTTGGGTCGCACACAGCAGAATCGGCACTTTCCATGTAGGCCTTTTCATAGGATACAACAATGATCTCTGTCACGCATAAAAATTCTTGACGATGTGCTGAATGGGGCGTCGACACACAGGGCAGGGTTTACCTCGTCGCCTTAGCTTCTTGGCGCACTTGTAGCAGCAGACCTGGTGTCCAGTGCGTCCATGAATGATGCAAGCCGTCTTGGGTCGCACACAGCAGAACCGGCACAGCTCTTGAGCGTGGCTGGCAACCGCCCCACTGCCCATGGAGGACCCGCTCCTGACCCCGTCCGGAGGAGAGATGTTGGACTTGGTTCTAGGAGCTTGGGGTAGGGGCGATGACAGAGACGTGCTTTGGTGTAGGGGCGATGACAGAGTTGTGCTTTGGTGAGGACCAACTAGTGTCTTTTCAGTAAGCAATGACATAACTGGGGTCCTACACACACTGTGGGTGGCTATTGGTGCCCCTGCCAAAGATGAACTGCCACTGGAACTTGGTTGACTTGGTACCTGTGAAATCATCTTCTCATGTCCACAGCCTACAAAAAGAAGTAAAAGAAGATCTAATAAATGATGACTGTTAAATCTCAATGGTGTAACATCCATACTTAATTATCTGCCCTGATGTCCTTTAAACAATGCAATTACGATACCTATTCATTTGAAATCAAGCTATCAAGAAGTGTTTTAACCATTATTCAATGATAATTGAAATATTAGATTATATCCATTTACATAGTACACATAATGCTGTTCTCATTGAAACACTGCAACTAGAAATATAAGTGCACACAATTTAGAAGTTTATTTATTACCAGATGTATCCAAAACACAAGGATAAGAATTAGTAGTCATGTATTAAAATGAAAAGAATTAAAAAGTGGTTGTCCTTAATGCAAATGACAATGGTTATTAACTTGTAGTCATACTGACCTGTTGGTGTGATAGTTGGTGTTGCCTGGACCAGATAATTGGTCACTGGAAATTACTCTCTAGGCCTGACTTAATCAGCTCGAGTTTGCCAAATAACCCGCTATTTGAATCATCCCAATCGCAACTTATCCAGCTAATTTGCGTCTTCATCCGCCCGCAGATATTTGGTCGAGAAACTATCCAAAGAAATATTGGTCTTGTTTCCAAAATATCTATTAGCGTATCGGTCTGGTGGAGATGCAATTTCAAGCTTCGGGATACGGGTTGCAGGTCTTACCAGGTGCTGAGAAGGCTCTTCTGAGTACATGCTTGTCACCTAACCTCTCGGTAAGATTCTTCCTGTCCTCATCCGCAAGCCAGCCAGACCGCCTAGCCCAGCAGAAAGAACAGTAGCCATGCATTGGGTTGTTTACTTGGCTGCACTCAGCGCACTTCCATTTATCCTTTCAAATCAGAGGTAAACATGGTACATTTCAAAATCAAAGCCTGGACAGAAAACTACATGTTCATCCTTCAAACTTCAAACTTCAACCCTCAGCTAATACAGACCTGCCAACCTCTGGAATTCAAAAACTGTATTCTTTAGTCCCAAAAGTTGTATTTTACTGACAAAAGTTGTATTTTTTGTTAAACATGGATCAATGGCTCTTACAGTTCCTGCATACAGGAAGACATTTTTGTATGGATCATTGGTTGAATATGCATGATTTCGTCATGACTGGCCGTTCCCTCAGACGTAGCCAGGATGATAACACCCAGTGTCCTTTGGAAGCCCATGAGACATTATATCAAATGTGAAATGCAGCATACAAGAAAATTATTATTCCCAGCTACAGAGAACTTCACTAATAATCGGTCCGACAGATTGGATGAATACCAATAGCACCCAACACGTATGTACACCATATCACAGACACTAATAACACGTAGGGCCTTCCCAACTAACAATTGGACGTTTTCTGAACGTTCTAAAAACGTTCCAAGTTGGTTTTTGGACGTTTTGTGAAAACGTTTTTTGGACGTCAAAATGTGGTAGGTTTTCGACGTATTTAAAACGTTTTATTGGACGTTTTAAAAACGTGTTTTAAACGTTAAAAGAACCAAAAAAAAACCTTTAAAAACCTTTCAGACATTCGAAAAGTCCAAAAACCTTTTGAAAACGTTCTAAATATATTGTTGACGTTGTTAAAAACGTTTGGAACGTTCTTAAAACGTTTTTAAAACGTTAAAATGCACTACAAACGTTTTAAGAACGTCTAGAAAACCTTTTAAAACACGTCTGGAACGTTTATAAAACGTTTTCTAAACGTCCAAATGTTCTACAAACGTTTTAAGAACGTCTAGAAAACCTTTTAAAACACGTCTGGAACGTTTATAAAACGTTTTCTAAACGTCCAAATGTTCTACAAACGTTTAAAAAACCTTTTAAAACACGTCTGGAACGTTTATAGAACGTTTTCTAAACGTCCAAATGGTCTACAAACGTTTTAAGAACGTTTAAAAAACCTTTTAAAACACGTCTAAAACGTTCATAAAACGTTTTAGGAGATTGTTCAGAAAACCTTTATAGAATGTCTGAAAATGTCTCGGGCGTTGAAAGAATGCGCAACAAACATTTAAGAACGTCCTGCAAAAGTGTTAAGAATGTTCAACAAATACAAATGGTATATGAAATAAATACTGGGTCACACATTTGATCGATTTCAGGATTTTATTATCAAACATAAATAAATGTTCAAAGACTTGGTAATAATAGTACATGTATTTCAAGGTTACTTATAAAAAGATACAATGTTCTCTGTAGGTTTCCGTGGTGATAAAGTATTCACAACTGAAATTTTTCATAACACCATGTGGTAAACGAACATCCAATAGACGTCTATTTCAGGCTGGTGATAGACAAGTGATATCACAAGGAGAAAATCTAGAGAAATACGGTTGAAAAATTGGCGTAAAATAGACTTAAATAAGATTATAAACAGCCAACAGAAATTTGGTTGGGATGGTCCATTTGAAACCACAGATACAATGGTTATTTACAAGAAAAAAATGTACAAGATGACGATATGTCATTATAGTAAGTGGCAAGTATGAATACTCAATATTACCAATCTATTAATAAAAAAGGCAAGTCTATGAATATATCTAGTGTAAAAAAATTGGCAGCACACATATTGCATTTTTGGTTACAGCATACTCAACAAAAGTAACTTGAGTGATTTATAGAACCCGTAATTTCTTTGATTCCTGAAAAGATGTTGTTAATTCGTACCGAAAACATGTACCAACTAAATGACAACAAAAACTGGGCATAATTGGTGTGATTGACCTCTGGTAAAACCTTAACGAGAACTGTATAGTATTACCATTTACTATATTGTCCTTTTGATCCCCAACAGATGTTGTAGTCAGGTCCAGATTTGTGCTATAAACGAGTTTTATCAGAAGCCAGCATTAGAACTTTCATCTTCCATGAAATACAAAATCCATCATATAACATAGTAACAATCAACACATAATTATTTACATTAATGAGATACAATTTGAAGATATGTCATATAACTGGCAAGTATGAAAACTTAAATTTACCAATCTATACATAGGAAAGGCAAGACTATAAATATATCTAGTGTCATGAATTTGGCAGCACACGCATATCATTTTTGGTTACAGCATACTCAACAAAAGTAACTCAAGTGATTTACGGAACCCGTAATTTCCTCTTTGATTCCTGAAATATGTTGTTAATTTGTACTGAAAACATGTACCAACTAAATGACAAAGAAAACTTGGCATAATTGGTGTGATTGACCTCTGGTAAAACCTTAACGAGAACTGTATAGTTTTACCATTTACTATATCGTCCTCTTGATCCCACACAGATTTTGTAGTCGGGTCCAGATTTGTGCTATAAACGAGTTTTATCAGAAGCCAGCATTAGAACTTTCATCTTCCATGAAAAACAAAATCCATCATAATCAACACATAGTTATTTACATTAATGAGATACAAGTTGAAAATATGTCATATAACTGGCAAGTATGAAAACTCAAATCTACCGGGCTATTTAGAGAAAAGGCAAGACTATAAATATATCTAGTGTTAAGAATTTGGCAGCACATATGTAGCATTTTTGGTTACAGCACACTCAACAAAAGTAACTTGAGTGATTTATAGAACCTGTAATTTCCTCTTTGATTCCTGAAAGATGTTGTTAATTCATACTGAAAACATGTACCAACTAAATGACAAAGAAAACTTGGCATAATTGGTGTGATTGACCTCCGGTAAAACCTTTATGAGAACTGTATATGTCTCAAATACCATTTAATATATTGTCCTTTTGATCCACCAAAGATTTTGTAGTTAGGTCCAGATTGTTTCTATAAATGAGTTTTATCAGAAGCCAGTATGTAACTACATAGCGAATCGAGAACAGATGTCATCAGCGTTTATCCTTTTTAATTCTCCATGACACCCTCCTCCTCGTCTTCAGTGGCATCTGCAACAGCAGCAACATCTTTGGCAACATCTTCGGCAGCGACAGCTGGAACTCTAGCCCCATCGGTATCAGGTTTCTGCAAATCAGAGCAAACAACCTTTATTTATAAATTAAATGTTCATTTCAACTAAACCATAAAAAAACTAGGGGGCATGATGTTCCCCCTCCCTAAAAACAGTGCCTATACAAGCTCATTTGGTGACAAACTGGCATAATGTAAATTATGAACCAAAATTATATCTGAAGAGGCTGCACATAAGTAAATATTATTGCCTGTCCACAAAATATTAAGTCTCGAGACCAATGCCTAAAAACTGACGTCTGGATAAGCTAGGGTGGCAGTGAGGTGAATCCGGCCACCCCTATCAACAAGGGCAAAACTGGACTAATGATGTGCTTCATGTACAATATTGTTTTACATATATTGGGTCTATCCCTTTAAAAGGGAACATACACGTAACACCAGAATTTTCACTCATTCAATCAAAAGATAACTTTGAAATACACATTTTTTTAATGTCCAAACAAAAATTGGTCAAAAAAGGCTGAATGCCCTTTGAAATAGTAAATTGATCTGATATTCTCTTGCAACATATTTTTGTATTTTGATAGAAATCCACATAATATAAAGAGAAAGTAAAAGGAATTTACCTTCCATTTCTTTCCTCCTGGAAGAAATGGGGTTCGCTTGAGAAAGTCCCCTACGACTTCTTCAATCTCCATCTCTTTGGCGCCCTGGTCGGTCTTCATGCAGGCTCCTGAAAGACGTAAGTGCAGACGCCATGGATCATTATATTAAAATTATTTTTGATGACACATTAAAATAAGACGATACAGATTACACACCTTAAATGACAAATGGGTCATTCCATGGCAATTCGGACAATCAATATCATTACACTCCTCTCAAATGTATTAGGGGAAAATGGTATGTCGGTTCCCATGTTATGGCCCACCCCTTTTGTTTGTTTTGCAAAAATGGGCATTTTTGTATGAAGAAATACATGGATACACATCTGCACACTCTCACATAAGTAATTCCTTGTTCAGATGGGCATAAAACATAACTACTCCTTAGAGGCCAAATTCAACAGCTACCTTACAAGCAGAAAACAATGCTATTATGCGACTTCAAAGGCAGCAAGGTTGCTAGAGACCATCAATGTCCAATTGATCACCAATCATTGTAACTCATCGGGTGAATCCAGAAACATATAAAATAAAATTGAAATTGGCTAATCATGTACTAATTGATTACTTACTGACAATGACGGGAACAAATCTTGTTGACTTCAGACCACGCTTCCCCTTTCTCCCATTCACGTTGAAATCTGACCAAAGATTATTTGACCCCAGCTTTTTCATGATACGCCGACTTGTTTGGGCAATATTGCCCCCGCCGACTAGACTCAGGTAGTTGATCTGAAATTAAAAGAACCATTATCAATTACAATGCCGTAGATTCTCACATAAATAGGAGCCAACCGTCTCATTTCCAGACATTATTATGAATGTTTCTCCGCTAAAACCTTCACCCTGATGCGGTAAATATTAATTTATCATTTGCAAAATTCACAGGCTTTCACTTTTTTTGTAAACATGGCTATAAAGTAATCAAGGCATGTATAAATCAGAAACTCAGGATATTTCAGGTTAAACCTGTACAAAAAGGAAAAACAAAGTCATTTGAATGGATGATCAAATAATGCCAAATTAGTATGCAAGTATTTTTAAACTTACCATTCTCTTCTTAAAATCAGACTCTACGAGTCTCATTTCGAGCAAGTCGAATTCACTCCCTGTCTTGAGCGGTTCCGCAAAGGGCTCCTGCAGGTCGGCAGGACCTGCCCGTAAACTCACTGATGATTTGGTAACCAGGTTTGCCAGCGTCTCCACTATCTGGGCCTGGACATCTTCCAGCTTCTGAAGTTTTTGAAGTACCTGCTGTTGAAAATTGTCTAGGAAAACAAAAGGAGTAAAAAAAAATACATTAACAAATTAGGTCATTTTGGTAGCTAAGAAGAGTATGTAATTTTAGTGTGACTGATATGTACGACAGCTTTTCAACTATCGCATTTCAGGAATACATCACCAAGCTGCAATGACAATACTTGTACAAAGCATCAGACAATGCAACACATACAGAAAGAATCTGAAAGCAATTTTGCAGAAAAATATACCCCTGCTTTTTTGATAAAAATAAATCAAAATTAAACACATCAAAAGAAAGTTTCCCCCTAAAGAACCCCATCAAATCTTCCGAGTATAACAAATTATTCAAGTTGAAACCAAGCATTGGATATAGCTAGGGTTGTTAGGAAGCAGATTCTCGAAAATTAGTGACATCCGTGACTTAACGGCTGAATGATCACAACATGAACAAAAAATTACGTTTTTTTTCTTGATTTTTCCACTGGAAGATTTGATGGGGCTCTTTAGGGGGGAACTTACTTTTGATGTTGTATTTATATTGACAACCTCTCTCTCTTATATCAGTGTAGCATCTTGGTAAAAAATAGTAAATTTTGTTTGTTGTTTAAATATGCTGTACTCCAAAATCTAATCAATTGACCTCCTATGAAACATACTATTAAGTTCTTGAGAAGAGATATTTTGTTTGTGAAATTCTCTACGTAAATACTTACTGTCCAAGGTTCTAGCTTTTGGTGTCGGCGGCTGGCTTTGGCGAGAAGTCGAAGGAGAGGGGAATGTAGTTGTAGATGGAGATGATCCCCTCTGGATTGGGCCCGTCGGGCTTAAGGGGACAAATCTGGCCATCATGGATGTTGTTGACAATTTGGGGAGAGGAAGTTCCTTAGTCTTCGACTTATCTGCCTTTCTCGGGCTTCTGCGAAGTGGCTCAGGGTCACACTCCATATCTGGAAAAACATCACAGACATTAGAAAAATATCAAGCAAGAAAAGAATTTTTGAAAAATGTTCAAGCTTTATGAATTCATTTTGAGTTCAACATGTTAATTTTCAATTTTGATGAATTGGTACATTATGCCCCCCCCCCTCCCTCCCCCAGGTGCTATTAGGGTTAAAACATCATCTAGCATCCTTCTAGCATATAAATTCAATTGCAGCGCAGCACTCGACAACAAAGGCAGTGGTCTACTGTACTCATACAAGTAGCGTATGTTGATGCACACCTAGAGATTGACAATGTCCAGGCCAAAAATGCTAACAAAATTCTTTATGCTGGTGATTCGTTGTGTATATCAGCAGGGGTGGTATTCAGAAAACTCTCTTAACCCTAATAGCACCGGGGTATTTCAGACCTTGCTACCACCTTTGTTTTTGTTGTGTTTTTTTCGTAAAATTTATCATAGAACTATTTTGAAGCATAATTGTGCTATAATAAATTAATTTCAGCCAAAGAAAGTGAAAATAATCATATCTTTATGAATAAGGTGAGAAAACTCAATTTGCATTGAGTTTGAGTTTGTACACAAAATCACGTTTTTGAGCCATTTTCGTTTGGACGAGCGTGTATAAAAGGCCGTGCAGCATCATAACGGTATTCCTGATTTTCGCGAAAATGGTGTCAAAAGATGCGCAAGACTTGAAAGTAAAAAGTCAGCGAGCAGCGCGGTCAAAAAAAATTGCGCGGCGGAATGGTCGCGAACAATCTCGAGGGGGGGGGGGGGGGCATTATGGCCCCCCCCAGGTGCTATTAGGGTTAAGTTAGCACTTAAAGTGGTACTCCAGGCTGAAATTGGGATGTTATGTAAAGTAGAGTAAAATTTAACAAGAACACTAAAAATTTCATCAAAATTGGATGAAAGGGTAAAAAAAAAAAAAATCCACTTAAACATTTTTTCTAAAGTCTTTATTTTGTTTTTCTTATTTTGTTTTCTTGTTCAATTTCAATTCAACACGGACATAGGCAGACCACCCCCCCCCCCCTTTTTTTGTTCATTTGATAGGGGGGCTGGGGCGCAAGCCCCCTCCCCCTATTATTATTATTATTATTTTTTTTTTTTAATTTGATAATTCTATATAACACGGACATAAGCGGACCCTGCAGGGGGGGGGGGGTCGTGGGGCAAGCCCCCCTCTCCCTTTTTATTTATTTTTTTATTTATTTAATTATTTTTTTATTTGATAATTCTATTAAACACGCCCCAGCTTGCGCCCCAGCCCCCTTTCAAATGAACAAACAAAAAAGGGGGTCTGCCTATCAAATGATAGGCAGACCCCCCCCCCCCCCCCTGATTTTGACTCCCGTGCAAATGTGTGGCTGTATTCACGTTTGGAAACGTGAAATTTAGAGGGCAAAATGGCCACGCGCAATCTAATACCAGCGGTGCGGATACGTGTGGGGAGTCCGAAACACATGGCCATCTTCACTGAAGACTTTAAGTCACTCGGTCATAGATCTACTAGACTAACTTACAGTTACAATGTACATGTAGACCTTTACCATATCAGAAATAAATTCAAGTTCTTTCAGTGATTTTAAGTAACTCTTTCTGCTACATGAATGTGTTACTGTTAGGTGAAAGTTGGGTTAATTCACATCATTCTGGATTCAATCATACAACAATCAACAATAACAGTAACGCGTCTGGTTAACATACGCCTTTTTGTTTGGCATGTATCACATTGCATTCACACTCACAGGTTGGTTAAAAGTAAATTTTCATGCACGTTATTATCGCTAATGCATGAATGCAGCATGCAGACTAACTCCGGGAAGCTCCAACACCGGCGCGCCGACGCTGCGCGCCGGTGTTAAAGCTTCCCGGAGTTACATGCAGACATGTCACGACACAAGCCGATACTCATTTAAATGTTTTCCCACATTTTACACGTCTCGAATTCACTCAAACAACATTTAAACACCTAACAGATATCAAAATGGTAAAATATCACTTACATTGGTGTTGCAGTCTCACAAATTAGGTAGATAGTTCAGGATTTCTTGATAGCTCTTGCAAAGGCACACACGGTATTCAATGGGAAAATACTCAATGTAATTTTCACGCACATGGCCGGCTAGCTAGCTAGCCGGGCAATAACGCAGCCGGGCGCGAATTTTTTTTCCGTACTCGAGAGGGCAAATACCCCATGTGCGCATGCGCGTGGACTTGTGATTTCTCTGCTACTTCCCATACGAAATGTACATGTATTCGCATCTACTGTGCACGATTCGCGTTCTACGAGTAAACAATGGCATAGTAGTCTTCAAACACAGACTCTGATTTGCCAGTTTGACAAAACAATTACGCATATATCGTGCGTAGCAATAGTACTAGTATTCAAGTCTGAGTAGTTGTATGATTCAGACATTTTAGTGCTTACAGAAATGCATCCCAAATTGAATAGCATGGTATAGTAGTCTGCAAGCACAGACGCTAATCGGACAGTTTGACAACATAGTGTCTTGAGTAGTGCTTTATATTCAAATATGTGTAGTTTTATGATTCAGACCCTACTGGTGCGTGTATTGGAAAGGCATCTCAACTTGCAGAGTGGCATAGTAGTCTGCAAGCACAGACGCTAATCTGACAGTTTGACAACTATACCATACCATTCTATACAAGTTGGCGACTTGAATAAAGTACTTCTCAGCACACTACTAGTATGTTGTCAAACTGTCAGATTAGCGTCTGTGCTTGCAGACTACTATACCATTCTATACAAGTTGCAATGTATTTCCATATGCACTACTGGGTCTGAATCATACAACTACACAGACTTGAATAAGCACATCGCGACACATACGCATATTGATTTGTCAAACTGGCAAATCAGAGTCTGTGTTTGAAGACTACTATGCCATCGTTTACTCGTAGAACGCGAATCGTGCACAGTACATGCGAATACATGTACATTTCGTATGGGAAGTAGCAGAGAAATCATAAGTCCACGCGCATGCGCACATGGGATTTTTGCTCTCTCGAGTACGGAAAAAAAATTCGCCAGCCGGGCACGGCTAGCGCTGACGTCATCGATCAATCCTCGGCGGCGGCGGCCTCGTTCGTTGTTGTGTAAAGATGTAAGATAAATGATTTGAAATTACCGGTAATAAAATTGAGTATGTAAAATGTATAAAAATATGTTTTGCTTGTGTATTTTTGTTTATGAATTGTGTATGCATTTATATGATAAAACATACAAATCTCGTTTTCATTTCAATTCAAGAAATCGCCTACAGTATTTTAGTGATCTGTTTTCATTTGTTTTTATTTATCCTTAGTAGTTGGACGTAGACAAAATATGATGCTTAATTCTGGTATTTGTTTTTAAAAAAATCTTAGTTGATTTATTGAATTGGACGTATATAAAACGTTCTGTGAACGTTATGTACAAAACGTTTATTTTGTAACGTCCACAAACGTTTTGTAAACGTCCTATATCAAACGTTCTGTAAACGTCCTATATCAAACGTTCTGTAAACGTCCTATACCAAACGTTTAATTGTGTAACGTCCAAAAAACGTTTTTTAAACGTTCTCAAAAACCTAAACTTTGACGTAAATGAGAAGTCCAAACTTTAATGTTATATAAACGTTTTTAAAACGTTCATTTAGGACGAAGACGTACAGGACCTAAAAAAAACGTTTTGAAAACGTTCTGAAAACGTTCTGTGTTTGCTGGGTTGCATCTCAGATTTAACATTGTTAAACGATGCCTTTAAAAGCAGAGATTGACTAAATCTTGGTGTACTACTTACCTCTTCAAGTATTTCAGAGTCTGTGGTATCCTCATCTGCAAACCTTGAATCACTAGAACTACCCAGGTCGTCAACCTCTACAAAGATCTAGCAGGAAAATATGACACATGTGTAAATTAGTACAAATGGCAGACTCAAATTCAGGCATTTTAAAGTCCATCTGCACTAGTTTGGCCAGGGGGGGGGGGGGGGGTTAGAACTCCCTGCAAGGTCACTGACAGGTGGTTATCTCATCAAATTAGCTCTCAATTAACATAAGAAAAAGAGGATCATGGGGGACCAACAGGCATCAATTAGGCATTGTTTGCTATAGAAGGCGCAAGTAGCTATAAGTAGTGCAGTGGGGCTTTGAATACTTCACATACCATCAGCACATGATTACATAACAAGATTAGGCTGCTATTGCTATTTTATTTTTACACCTTTCTGGTTTTCAATGGAATTTTGATTTGATGGCCTATGTACAGCATGTACGTACAGATATTGTTTGGTTTTGAGACTCGCACTCTCTATGTTTCCAATGTGTGAAGTGTGTCTCTCCACTTATGAAAATAAAAGGCAGTGTACTTGCCACTTGTTAGGTGTATGTCATGCCGATAGTAAGAGAAAAAAAAGACCTGGCAAAACACTTTAAGGATGCTAAAATCCGGGAAATTTTAGTAATCGGAACGTTTACAAATTGTTAGTAACAACCATATTCACTGAAAAATGACAATGTCGTAATTCTTTACTTTTGCATCATAAAACTTGCATGAATCTAGATTACTTCTGATTGAATATCCTAGCACATGGATGTTAAAACTGGGGGGGGGGGGGGGGGGGTTCAAAAAGCCTTTGTTCAATGACAAATGACAACAATCAGTGACAAATCTGCTGATAACCAATCAGAAGCAAGGATTTCAGTAGCTTATAACAAAAACTGTCATTTGTCACTGATAACAAGTTTTGTGAAACGCCCCCCAGTAGAGTTGAAATGCGTACCTCAGCCTCTGTTGTGGTGGAGTCTGACCCTACATCATGGCTTTCTAGTTCTGACTCAGAATCCTCCACCTCAAACTCTACAGAGAAGCGCTCATCATCCATAAACCAGAGATCATCAGAGGTATCAGTCACAACGGCCGTCTCCTTACCCTGCAACAAGAGGGAGAAGGAGCAAGTGTTATAGCCTGTCTGCACTAGTTTGGCCAGGGGGATTAGACCTCCCTGCAAGGTCACTGACGGATGGTTATCTCATCAAATCAGCTCTCAATTAACATAAGAAAAAGGGGCTCATGGGGGACCAACAAGCACCGACTAGGCATCGTTTGCTATATAGAGGGGGCAAGTAGCTATAAGAAGTGCAGTGGGGCTTTAATGAACGTGTGTGAAAACGGCCCAGAGAGTGGAGATGGTGTACATATCATGCAAGTAAGAGAATCTGATGACCAGGGTAGTGATATCAGATTCAGAATGACTGATGATGGTGGTCATTTTCAGAGAAATGCAATTCAAACGTTTTAAAACAGGTGCTAGAAATAATTTTAGCCAGTGGATTAGAAAGGGATACATGAAAGGAAGTCATACTTGAGATATGACCCATGGAGCGCTGAAATAGTCCCCTCCCACAGACACTGTATGGGGGAGGGAAATACTTGAGGCTCCACTAACCAATCAGAAGCAACTTCAGCTCATGCAACTATCTCTCTCAATATGCTCTGGAATATATTACATAGCGCCCTCTCTGATGGTCTATAATAATAATAATAAAAACGGTGCTTATAAAGCGCTCACCACTGAAGTCTTGAAAATCAAAATCAAACTTTGCGTTTGTCAAACAGTTTTCATAACACTACAGTCTATTGGGGAAAACGAAGTTTTTTAATTTTTTGGAGGCACTTCTTGATCATTTTGAAGCGCAATTTTGTTAGGGCTTCAATATAACACCATATCACAGACACTGATAACACATAGGGCCGTGCATCTCAGATTTAACATTGTTAAACGATCCCTTTAAGACAAGTTTTGAATTGGTTGACAGTCTGACAGTTTTTGACATGTAAAGGTAGTTTGTTCCAAAGTTCAGCAGAAGCTTTGCAAAAGAGTGATGACCTCAAGGCAAAGTTTAAAATTTTTAAATCTGAGATGCACGGCCCTACGAGCTACCAGTGTCTGTGATATGGTGTAATATTGAAGCCCTAAAAAAATCGCGCCTCAAAATGATCAAGAAGTGCCTCAAAAAAGTAAAAATCTTTGAGTGACCAGTTTTTTTAATACTCGTTTTCCCCAATAGACTGCAGTGTTATGAAAACCGTTTGGCAAACGCAAAATTTGGTTTCGATTTCCAATCATAAATATCTTGATAATCTGACAGGCGATTGGCTTGTAAAAGTCCTGGAGTTCCTGACTGACCTAAAGGTTTATAGTTTTCATTGCAGCATGAGCTAAATCCAGTATTTTGTTTCAGAATCTGAGAAGAAGTTACCGGATCCCTTTAATTGCGAAGATAACGGTAGATTGCGTGAGGGTTTGTGTTGTAGACCCTACTGACCTGCACACTGTAGATGTCACTGCTCTGAGACTTCACATCCTCTCCAGGATCATAGTACACACAGTACCATGGCCGATCCTCCAGACTCCGTCCATCAGCCACATCTCCTCGACCTGACGACCTTTTCAGTGATGACTTCTGCGATGACCTCTTGGAGGATGACCTTTGACTTGCCTTCGAGGCTAGGGTCAGGCTGGAGGACTCAGATCGAGAGCGAGATTTCCTGTCTGTGAAATCAATTGAATAAAATACCAGTTCAAAAATACATGATCGGAACACCTTCATCACAGAAAGTGTTAATACATAAAATGTACCCCGGTACATAATATTCAACTTTAACAGAAAATGTGCACATTCAAACATTGTAAAATATATGCAAGTTTCCAGAAAAAAATTAGCACTTTAATCAATACCAAAAGACAGAAAGAATGTTTAATGCTTTTGTTAGTCGATATATGACTTTATAAATCAATGACGGTATACATGTACTTAATATCTGTTTTTGTTTTGGTTTGTTGTTTGTTTGTTTTCTTGTTGCTTTTTGTCTTGTTGCTGATGTTGTTGTTTCTGTTTTTGTTTTCACTTCATTTCTTTGTTCATCATGATCTCTCAACAGAGCACCAATACAAATTTGAGACACATATTTTTCTAGTGTATAAAGATTTGTTTCAATTATAGGCCTACTGCACCTACTGCTCTTTAACATGTTGCTACATTAAAGGCACACTGTCCTACTTGTAGCTACTTGCTCCCTCTATATAGAAAACTTCCCCAATCGGTGCCTGTTGGTCCCCCATGATCCTCTTTTTCTTATGTTAAATGAGAGCTGAGTTAATGAGATAGCCACCTGTCACAGTGACCTTGCTGGCTCGCTGGGCGGTCTAATCCCTTCTGGCTGAAGTACATGTAGTAAAGCCTGCCTTTAATATGAACCCATCCTATTTTACCCTACAGACATTTCCAAATGAATTCATCCTAGGTCACCCAAGTCAAATACTCGACTCATCTCCGGATGTTTTCTCTTCCTGCCTTACTGATAAAAACAATATGATAACATTGCAATTTGGACTACTCTTGGTAAATATTTGACAAGTGGAATTCATAAAAACAGATCGTCAACTGTTTTTTGTATCTTGTTACATATCAGACTGTATGTATGTTGCAATCTATTGAAGCTGTTACTCTACAAGTCATTGGCATTTGACGGCACTTAATCAGTGAAAAAATAAAATGTTTTTCACATGAGCTCTTTTGGATCTGCTATATGCTGTGGTTTCAAAATGATTTACCCCAGTGATATTGATGTATTAATAATAGCTGCATTTATTTCTGGGAAAAATTTCAGTTCCTAGACCTGCTGAAGAATATCTGCTGAAGCTGAAACTTGTGTTACCATGATCAAATGAATTAACTGTCTAACAATGGAGCTCAATCAAAGTTTATAAGATGTTAAAATCATGCTCGGGAGAATTTATTTTTATAGAAATGTATAGCAAGTTTGGCTCTACAAAAATGTTCAGATATTTTGCCCTAAGTACATGTATGAGCCCAATCCTCCTACATTTAACAAATGTATGTGGACAATGTCACCCCTTCCGCAAAATAATATATAAAAAAATTAGAGTATTACAAATTACAAAAGTCAAACACTCAACTCCTCTCCGGATGTATTCTCTTGCTGATAAAAGCAATATAATTTCTTTACAATTCCCATCACCCAATGCAAATATTGACAATGAAGTAAGACTCATGCAATTGTTTCTACAACTGGTACACTTGTTCAAAACTTGTTTACTCATCTTAGTAGCAAACTCAGATCATGTGTATGGTGCAATTCAACCTATAACTTGATGAGTAATCTCCACGTTTACAATGTTGGTCACACCTGATCAAATTCAAAGATTCAACTTGAAATCAGAAGCTGAAGAGAAGATCTATCCTAATTCAGAATATTTACAGAGACCAGGGAAAAAATACTTTTGGGGGTTACTTTTCAAGCTTGCTTGCATGAAAATAACATTATTTTGTTTTGCATTGAACTCTATGCAATTTTGGGGGGCTCTTTTAAGACTTTCGGGGGCTAATTTGGGGCATTTCGGGGCTAATTCGCCCCGAGCCCGCGTATATTTTTCCCTGTCAGAGACTGACATCACATAAAGTGTGCAAAAACAAGGTATAGACAAGTTCAACAAAAATCACAATAGAATAATGCTTTACAGATTCACAACCTACATGATCATAGTTTTACATATCACAAAAACTGACAAGAACACCTCCGTTGTATAAATCTGCTAATTATTTCACCTGATAAACATAAACTCATGGCTCTTGTAATTCACAAGATGATTTCATTCCCTTGCCCTGGGCAATAACCGCACACCAATTCATACATACAAGATTAATGTATCCAAAGTCACGTACAACAAACACTCAAGTCCGGATGTTTTTCATTCGTGCAGTTGCAATAAAACAATTAAACTTGACATTACTTCATGCAAATATTTGACATGTGGGGCTCACACACTTGTTCAATAACTAGTCAATCTTTTGTATCATTTATTCATGTATGTTGCAATTCAAACTTATACTTGATGAGTAATTTACACTTGATTAAAGTTGTAATGTTCTTTTATTAACCCTTAAGTCACTGAACCGCCCTTGACTGCCCGTAAACTTTGAAGCGGTTTAACAATGTTCAGTCTTTTATGACTTTCGAGGGCTCTTTTTGGCATACCTGGGGCTAATTCGCCCAGAGCCCCTGTGCATTTTTTCCCCTGGAATTGATGTGATTATGACGCGATGATCGGTGATTGTGTTGCGCCATCTATCTAGAAAATCTATTCTGAGGCACACAGAAAAGTAGATGAGAAAAAGTGCCATATTCTAGTGTGTAGCATTGCTAAAGAAGGTACGGTTTCAACTTGGGTTTTATAATCTCTAATGATATAGTAGTTCTCTACTGCAAAGGTGCTTTGTTCCTTAAACAAGGGAAACGCTCTCGGCGGTCTCGCCTGCATTACGCAATTCGATATGATGAAAAATTGAGGTTGGGACATTATTTATAGGCAGGGTGACCCATCAGCAGGCCCCCAAAATTGAACTCCTCTGTACATAATCAGCTTTTTTAAGGGAATATTTACAAAGAATCATCAGAAAAATTATTTACTATTATTTCTACCAAGATTGATAACTTTCATTAAATATGAACAAATAAAAAAAAATGATTTATTAATTCTCATATCAAGTTGTGAAAACAAAATCCAAGTCTACTGACCTAAAACGACCTTAGACTTTGACTTTGTGATCTGGAATTGGTGCCATGTGATTTGTGATACTTGATAACCCTTGGGTACAAGTTTCATGGAATTTGAACAAACACTTTTGAAATTATGCTAAAAATTCAAAATCTTGATGTTGATGCCACATCAAAGTTTTGTTTCGTTTCGTTTATTTCCATTTCCAACAAAATAAATAAAGTACATGGGATTGCATTGTACATAGTAAAACAATGAAACTTAACAATATATTTGTAATTGGTCCACAGTGTACAATAGGCATATAAAAAAGGTTGGTCATGGAGGGGACTGCTGAAAAGCTGGGCTTGTAGATTGCACCCCCCCCCCCAAAATCCAAGTTTGCAGACCTGAAATGACATTTGACCTTGACTTTGTCACCTAAAAAAATAATCACATGATTGGTGACATTCAATAACCCTTATGTTCAAGTTTCATGGAATAGGAATGTATACTTTTAAAATTATGATAAAAATTCAAAATCTTAACCTGATGCCACAATTTAGTCTAAGTTTGTTGACCGGAATCGACCTTTGACCTTGACTTAGTGACCTGAAATTCTACTCACATGATTGGGGATACTTGATAACCCTATAGTCCAAGTTTCAACGAATAAGAACTTATACTTTCAAAATTATATTAAAAATCCAAAAACTTAACCTCAGGTTAAGTTTTTGATGTTGACGCCGTCGCCGCCGCCAACGCCGCCACCGGAAAAGCGGCGCCTATGTCTCGCTTTTTGCTACGCAGGCGAGACAAAAATGGTGCTGCGACCAAGAAAGCCCTTTCGACTCTTGTTCTTAGGATCTAAAGAACTTGATGTGATGGTCTTGAGAAGATGTATAACGAGGTATAATTAGTTCTTAGATTGGAGCTTGGTGCGAATCCATTTTCTTATGCTTGAGAATATTTAAAAACATCACCAGAAAAGTTTGAAAGAACCTGAGGATTATAGAGTATTTTGCTTCCAGATGGTTTCACCTACCATAAATCTCTGTGTATAAGGCGCACTTTTTTGCCGCTGAAAAAAATTGAAAGTCGGGGGTGCGTCTTATACACAGGTACAAACAAAAACAAAAAAACAAAAGTAATCGGTGTGTTGACTCACCACTCGGAAACTAGAACAACACTCAAATTTGTCTGTCATCTTGGTTTGAAAGTAATCTTTCTAATAGATCTCAATATGTAGTTTATAATAATATTTCCTCCAATTTTGCTTCGGCGTACCACAAGGTTTTATCCTAGGTACTCTACTGTTTTTAATTTACATTAATGATCTTACACATTCTTCTAAAAACGACATTGTTACTTTTATTTGTCACAAGTTCACAAGCACAAATCGGCGCCTTCAACTGCACCTCGATTAAAGTCCTTCCACGCGTGTGCTTTCGTTTCGGCAAAATAGGGGTGCGCCTTATACACAGGTGCGCCTTATACACAGAGATTTACGGTAGTCCATATGTAACGCCCCTATCAGGGAAGGGGAGCTAAAATAATAAAATGAAGAGAAGAAAACAGTTGATTGTGGTGTACTTGGTGTCAGCATGTAGAATGACTTTTATTACTCTTAATACCATCGCAATAAGCAAGAATAATCATGATTAAGAGCAATCAAATATCAACGACGATCATGAACACATGTTCATGCTTCAGTTTTATACATTAAAACTATATCACATCGATCTTCACGAGCCACATCTTCTCTAATAACAAAACTCAATCTAACTTCTAAGTATATAAACAGCTTACAATAATACAATGAAATACAGTTTTAGTTAATTCTAACCAACTATTTCCTGGCTTTAACAATAACACATAACTCATTAAAGGTGTGTTAATTATTCATCAGTCAATTAATCAGTCAATAACTGCACTATTCTATAACATAACAAAATACATCTTCTAAATGGGTCTGCGCCTACTTAGACTACTATCACTGGTGGAGGAGAGAGAAACTTTATTTACCAGACTGTTTAGATGTAGCTTATCAGAGGGGCTACTAAATCCCTCTCTTAGAACAAAGGTCCTATTCACATCTAATCCATACACAACTTGGGTACCATGTTTACACTTCACGACAGTAAGTCTAGGAACAACTTTAGAATACCCCACCATGCGAATTGAAGGGTTTTTTTTTGGTCCGCCAACCCAACGCTTCAACTTGTTAAAGTAGTACTACAACTTGGTGCTGAGATATAGTCTTGAATGGAAATCGCAATCGTGCCGCGAACGTGCCAACGAGCCAACATGAGTTGAGAGACTTGAAGTTAAATCGCCAACGTGCCAACGTGCCAACGAGCCAACGAGCCATAGTTGAGAGACTTGAAGTTATATCGCCAACGTGCCAACGAGCCAACATATGAGTTGAGAGTCTTGAATTTTATATCGCCAACGTGCCAACGTGCCAACGAGCCAACATGAGTTGAGAGTCTTGAAGTTATATCGCCAACGTGCCAACGTGCCAACATGAGTTGAGAGACTTGAATACATATCGCCAACGTGCCAACGTGCCAACGAGCCAACATGAGTTGAGAGTCTTGAAGTTATATCGCCAACGTGCCAACGTGCCAACATGAGTTGAGAGACTTGAATATATATCGCCAACGTGCCAACGAGCCAACATGAGTTGAGAGACTTGAAGTTAAATCGCCAACGAGCCAACGTGCCAACGAGCCAACATGAGTTGAGAGACTTGAAGTTAAATCGCCAACGTGCCAACGTGCCAACGAGCCAACATGAGTTGAGAGACTTGAAGTTAAATCGCCAACGTGCCAACGTGCCAACGAGCCAACATGAGTTGAGAGACTTGAATATATATCGCCAACGTGCCAACGAGCCAACATGAGTTGAGAGACTTGAATTTATATCTCCAACGTGCCAACGTGCCAACGAGCCAACATGAGTTGAGAGACTTGAAGTTAAATCGCCAACGTGCCAACGTGCCAACGTGCCAACGAGCCAACATGAGTTGAGAGACGTGAATTTATATCGCCAACGTGCCAACGTGCCAACAAGCCGAGAGACTTGAAGTTAAATCGCCAACGTGCCAACGAGCCAACATGAGTTGAGAGACTTGAATTTATATCGCCAACGTGCCAACGTGCCAACGAGCCATAGTTGAGAGACTTGAATTTAAATCGCCATCGTCTTGGAAAAGGGCTTATGAGAATGAAAAGAGACCGTTTTCATAAATGAAAAGGAGACTGTTTTCATAGATGAAAAGGAGACTGTTTTCATAGATGAAAAGGAGACTGTTTTCATAGATGAAAAGGAGACTGTTTTCATAGATGAAAAAGGGCATTTATGAGAAAGGGAAGGGACTCTTTTTTAAATGGGGGCGCTTATTAGAAAGGAAAGGGCGCACATGTGAAGATATAAGGTGCGCTATCAGATTTGAATAGGGCAATTATCAGAGGTGAAAAGGGGCGCTTGTCGTATCTGAAAAGGGGCACTTAAATTATTACAGATTATAAAGGGCACTTATGAGAATGGAAAATGAACACTTATTGCAAAATAAAATGTGAACTTGTCGAACAAAAAGGGGTACGTGTAAAGAAGAGGGGGCACTTTAAAAAATTAATAGGGGCACTTTTCCAAGTAAAAGGGGCACTTAATTCTTACAAAGTTAAAAGGGCACTTTTCCTGTTTTAAAAGGGGCACTTTTGGAGAACTTGATAAAGTGGGGGGAGGGGGCACTGTGCCCCCCTCCCGGGAGCGCCGCCTCTGATAAACATAGATACAACCATCACACATAATTATGTTTATATACTTTTATAAACGGAAAGTTTCGCTTGTACCAGTAAAATATTCGTCTAATAGTAAAATATCCTAAGCACTAAATGACTAATCGAAACTGTTTTATACTCGACCAAATGTAAAACGTTTTGTTAACTATAAAGGTCAGGCGATATTCATCCTATTTCATATACAATCATATGAACGAATTATCTCATGACTGCTCTCCTCATTTGGTAAGTGGGTTATTTACATAATATGTTTGCCATTTTCTCTGTTATATTTCTCTGTTATTTTGGTTTACAAAATATTAACGCTGTTGATTTACTTCAACTGCAAGCTTGACTGCTGATACTGAGTGATAAGTTATACTTATAATGATAGTGAAACAAGGCATTTCCAGAATCTGTAGTAGTACCTAGTAGTAGTACTACTACTACTACTACTAAAGTTCAAAGCTTGCGCGCTTCGCGCGAGAGGGGAAAACTGCTTTCAGACAAGGATTAAGAGTCGAGAATGGTACAACGAATCGTCTTCTTTCTTTAAGAATTTATTGAAACGTCAAAGCTTGCGCGCTTCGCGCGAGAGGTGGGGGGGGGGGGGGAAATGATTTCAGACAAGGATTAAGAGTCGAGAATGGTACAATGAATCTTTTTTTTTTCTAATAATTTCTGAAAAGTCAAAGCTTCCGCGCTTCGCTTGGGTTTTCTATATCCATCGCTCCTTATGTATTTGTTTGTTTAAAACTTCTTTTATCTTCTTTTTCTAATTTCCTTATGTTATTCTTTATTTCTCTTTCTTTTCCATTTCCATTTTGCTTATTAGCACCTGTCTTTCCTTATGGTATTTTTTATTTCCTCCTTCTTTTATATTTTCTTTCCATATTATTATTTTGTTTAATCTTCCATTTATATCTTTCCACAAGTGTTTCTTTGTTTTAAACACCCAAGGACACCGGGTCCCCGTCACCCTAGGCACCGGAGTTTGCGTTACCCTAACTCTCACCCTAACCCTAACCCTAGGACACGGGTCCCGCGTCACCCTAGGACACCGGGGTTGGCGTTACCCTAACTCTCACCCTAACCCTAGGACACCGGGTCCCGCGTCACCCGAGGACACCGGAATTTGCGTTACCCTAACTCTCACCCTAACCCTAACCCTAGGACACCGGGTCCCGCGTCACCCTAGGACACCGGATCCCGCATCACCCTAGGACACCGGGTCCTGCGTCACCCTAGGACACCGGAGTTTGCGTTACCCTAACTCTCACCCTAACCCTAACCCTAGGACACCGGGTCCCGCGTCACCCTAGGACACAGGAGTTCGCGTTACCCTAACTCTCACCCTAACCCTAACCCTTGGACACCGGGTCCCGCTTCACCCTAGGACACCGGGTCCCGCGTCACCCTAGGACACCAGAGTTTGCGTTACCCTAACTCTCACCCTAACCCTGACCCTAGGACACCGGGTCCCGCTTCACCCTAGGACACCGGGTCCCGCGTCACCCTAGGACACCGGAGTTTGCGTTACCCTAACTCTCACCCTAACCCTAACCCTAGGACACCGGGTCCCGCTTCACCCTAGGACACCGGGTCCCGCGTCACCCTAGGACACCGGGTCCCGCGTCACCCTAGGACACCGGAGTTCGCGTTACCCTAACTCTCACCCTAACCCTAACCCTTGGACACCGGGTCCCGCTTCACCCTAGGACACCGGGTCCCGCGTCACCCTAGGACACCGGAGTTTGCGTTACCCTAACTCTCACCCTAACCCTAACCCTAGGACACCGGGTCCCGCTTCACCCTAGGACACCGGGTCCCGCGTCACCCTAGGACACCGGGTCCCGCGTCACTCTAGGACACCGGAGTTCGCGTTACCCTAACTCTCACCCTAACCCTAACCCTTGGACACCGGGTCCCGCTTCACCCTAGGACACCGGGTCCCGCGTCACCCTAGGACACCGGAGTTTGCGTTACCCTAACTCTCACCCTAACCCTAACCCTAGGACACCGGGTCCCGCTTCACCCTAGGACACCGGGTCCCGCGTCACCCTAGGACACCGGGTCCCGCGTCACCCTAGGACACCGGAGTTCGCGTTACCCTAACCCTTGGACACCGGGTCCCGCTTCACCCTAGGACACTGGGTCCCGCGTCACCCTAGGACACCGGAGTTTGCGTTACCCTAACTCTCACCCTAACCCTAACCCTAGGACACCGGGTCCCGCTTCACCCTAGGACACCGGGTCCCGCGTCACCCTAGGACACCGGGTTCGCGTTACCCTAACTCTCACCCTAACCCTAACCCTAGGACACCGGGTCCCGCTTCACCCTAGGACACCGGGTCCCGCGTCACCCTAGGACACCGGAGTTCGCGTTACCCTAACTCTCACCCTAACCCTAACCCTAGGACACCGGATCCCGCATCACCCTAGGACACCGGGTCCCGCGTCACCCTAGGACACCGGGTCCCGCGTCACCCTAGGACACCGGAGTTTGCGTTACCCTAACTCTCACCCTAACCCTAACCCTAGGACACCTGGTCCCACGTCACCTTAGGACACCGGATCCCGCATCACCCTAGGACACCGGGTCCCGCGTCACCCTAGGACACCAGATCCCGCATCACCCTAGGACACCGGGTCCCGCGTCACCCTAGGACACCGGGTCCCGCGTCACCCTAGGACACCGGAGTTTGCGTTACCCTAACTCTCACCCTAACCCTAACCCTAGGACACCGGATCCAGCATCACCCTAGGACACCGGGTCCCGCGTCACCCTAGGACACCGGGTCCCGCGTCACCCTAGGACACCGGAGTTTGCGTTACCCTAACTCTCACCCTAACCCTAACCCTAGGACACCGGGTCCCGCTTCACCCTAGGACACCGGGTCCCGTGTCACCCTAGGACACCGGGTCCCGCGTCACCCTAGGACACCGGATCCCGCATCACCCTAGGACACCGGGTCCCGCGTCACACTAGGACACCGGGTCCCGCGTCACCCTAGGACACCGGGTCCCGCGTCACCCTAGGACACCGGAGTTTGCGTTACCCTAACTCTCACCCTAACCCTAACCCTAGGACACCGGATCCCGCATCACCCTAGGACACCGGGTCCCGCGTCACCCTAGGACACCGGGTCCCGCGTCACCCTAGGACACCAGACACCAGATCCCGCATCACCCTAGGACACCGGGTCCCGCGTCACCCTAGGACACCGGAGTTTGCGTTACCCTAACTCTCACCCTAACCCTAACCCTAGGACACCGGGTCCCGCGTCACCCTAGGACACCGGATCCCGCGTCACCCTAGGACACCGGGTCCCGCGCCACCCTAGGACACTGGAGTTTGCGTTACTAACTCTCACCCTAACCCTATATAGGACACCGGGTCCCATTTCTGTTTGTTTTTCTTCTTCTTTTGCAGTTTTACAAATATATAACAAACAAAACATTTTATACATGACAAAATAGTATATGTAAAACAAAGTAAGGTTGGCTGTAAGTAATCAGAAACATCAATCACTTTTTATTGCTTGATTTTCTTTTTCTTTTTCAGTTTTACAAATATATAACAAACAAATCGCATTGAACATTTATACATGACAAAAGATTAAACAAAGTAAGGTTGGCCGTAACTAATCGAAAACATCAAACAGGAGGGTTGACAAAGTAAGCAAAGCTTGATAATATAGTATGACTACCCTCAATGGATACATAATAATACAAATATGGAGACAAAAATATTGGTAAAATGGAAAAAAAGAGAGAGGGAGAAAAAAGGGGGAAAAAAGAATTAGGAGGGGGTGTACATCAAAATGTACAGATTTTTGTGGTAGATGGATTTCTATTGATATATTATGGTTATAGATATATTATTCCTCTTTTCCCCTTTTCTTGTTTTCAATTTGTTTTACCCACGACCACTTCTTCTTCTTTTTCTTCTCCTTTGATCTTCATCTTCTCAATTAAACCACAAAGATATTTATGGTTTTCTTTGAAGGCGTCACTGTGCAACACTCTCTAACAGTGATTAACAGTAAATTCTCCCAACGTTTTTTTCTCTGAAACTAAGACATAAATCAGGCTTTATAAAATCTTAACACTATATTGAGCCAATTCATTGCTTTGCCGATTTACATTCACCTAACGGTTACCATATGCGCATGCGCACCCTTATTATTATCATTATCATGTAGTATTATTCCTCAATCAATTCCCCTTTCTTTTGTTTTCAATTTGTTTTACCCACGACCACTAGGCCCTTGTTCTCCGATCTTTATCTTCTCCCATTTCTCTTATTCTTCTTTTTTTTATATTATCAATAATGATAATATTAATAATAATAATGATAATAATTCTCTTTCTCAATATCTCTCTTCGGACTATAGACTCTTTCTATTGTTCTGTACTTCATTCCTCTCTCCTTTGATTAATTAATGAAAGCTAAAACCTTCCGCGCTTTGCGCGGGGGGAGGGGGGGGGACCGATTAATGAAACACCAAAGCTTCCACGCTGCATGCGCGGGAGCTAGGGGAAACCTGACTTCAGACAACGATTATATAAGACTCTTAAGAGTCGAGAATGGTACAACGAATTGTCTTCTTTCTCTAATAATTCAATGAAAGGTCAAAGCTTGCGCGCTTCGCGCGAGAGCAGGGGGGGGGGGGGGGGGTTGGGGGAACTGAATTTCTTCCCCCTTTACTTTTACTTTTAGGCTACCTATTTCCTATATTATTTTCGTTTGGCAATGAGGGACGGGGGGCCAACGTGCCAACGCGCCAACGCGCCAACGCACCTTATTTCCTTTCTTTGTTTGCCATGTAAAGGACACCATAAATTCCCGATTTTTTTTTTTCCACTTTACTTTTAGGCCACTTTTCGACAGTAGTTACATTGATTTCTGACGATTTTCAAGCAATATCAAGGGTAAAACATTACAACTAAGGTGAGAACATCTTTAACAAACTATAAATAAAATACTTTGATGTGTAAGAGGTAATAGGAAGGAGTTAAAACATAACAAATAACCATATTTCCATTCTCGAGTTGATGTGATGGCAAATTCAGAAACTGGTCACGAATACGAAAGGAAGGGACTACACTAAATTGGTACGTTGGCGCGTTGGCGACCAACGGACATACTACGTTTGGGTGGGGTATTCTAAAGTTAAGCCGCATTGACTCTCTAAGCTTTGCTGGAGTGGACGGACCTAGCTAGCTGAGCACGTAGAACTTTGTCTTTAGCGTACATTTATTTAGCCATGCATCATCCGATCTCAGCGAAGTGCAGCCTCATTTTCCTAAATTGGAACCGACAAGGCACGTAGACGTAGAACTTAGAACAGTTGTATGCTTTAGCTTAGATGCACAGATCGTTCATCCGATCTCAGCCTCATTTTCATAAGTTGGCGCCTAGCATATATAGCCTAGCCGACATGGGCCCTTCAGATTAACCATCGCTGTTCTCTATTCACTCAATGCTATAGAGTAAGATATTTGTGCGAGGAGCAAGCTTGCAATTTTTTGGTTTTTTCTATACCAAAATTACGATATTTCAGTCAAACCATCTATTTGTTATGATTGTTCCACTTAAGAATTTCACTTAAGTTTAAGTTTTACTGAACTATTTTTAAAGTTTGAACAATTCTCATAACTGAAATTTATTCTGAGAAGTTTGTTGATTTTTCTATTTTATGTGTTTGCAATGCCGTGTGTGTGTCAGTCATGTTTGAAGTGTGTCACCTGTTCAAAGCAGTGTGACTTAATGTTACATATTGACTTTGCCATTGAATTTAAGTTGCGCTAAAGTTAAGTAGGCCCTCTCTCACTTAAATTGGAAGCCCGGCACTCGAGCGGATCGGCAAATGAGAGCCATTCACTCAACGAGAGACTGTCTCTAATCGCAGTGTTTTGTCAAGATTTTGTAGAGCCTAGTTTAGCCATAAGGGCTAGATATGATATTTTGTTGAAACAAGTTAAGAATGAAAGTAAATATAGCCAATTTGAAGAAGAAAAGATTATCATTTTAGCACTTTTACAAATTTCCTTTCTCGAAGGGTGACAAGGAGTAGACTCAGTAGAGCCAGACATGGTCCAGGTACTATCCTGTCACCACTTCAAGTCTCAGACGGTCGTGAGCCCAAGCCATGAACCTCATGTCATCTTTGCGTCCGGGAAGCACCTCTTTGTGGCGACATCCCAGCACACGGTGGAGGTTTACTCGCTGGAAGGATCCGACTGCACTCTCATCCAGACGGTCAAGACTATTGGGCTGGCATGGAAAGGAGCGTTCTGTGTACCAGGTGAGAGTCACACGATTAAATGCCTGTTAAAGCTAGAGGTGGTGCCACAATAGCAGTGGTGACAATTTAAATGTACACATAAATGCAGCCAGCTTTTTGTAGATATAAGTGAAGGCTTGTCTTGATTTTGATTTGCTGTGATAATCGCCATCTTTTACCATCATGAAAAATGATATAATCTTCAAAGTGCCATCCAAGTTTATTGATTAATATCTTTAATTTTTTATTTGAAGATAACAAAAATTAACGATAATAATTCCTACACCGTGCAGCAGAAAACAATTGGGGATCTATCATCTGTGTTAAGATAGTGTATTTTCATTTTTCAATGAGCCTTCTAATTTTGGATAAATAACCTTCACTGTTTTCCAGGAAATTACATTCTCCTGCTGGAAGACGAAGATGGCAAGTTTAACAACGTGAGAGCCTACTTCAACTGGGACCAATGCAAGGATACAGACAAGTTGACCAAAGCTCGAATAGCGGGATCAGGTTCTCCGGTCAAAAATGTCCAACATGGACCGCAAACTCAGTGCTCTGAGGTGGTAGAAGTACGCCCCAAGCGACATGTGCAGTGCTTTGCTTGCTGCAACGAGAATGGCAACTTGGTCTTGGGCATGCGAGATATCATCAGCATCTACAGATTGGTGGTTAATTCCAGCCAGCGTGACTTTCAGCACTTCGTCGATATTGTCGTTGATGGTTTCAAGACGACGCACGTCGATATCTGCGGCGCCCATTTTGCCTTTACATCATCTCACGAAGCCCACGTCCTGCAGATCAACTCTCAGAAGTTCCGCATCTCTTGTGCTGCGTTGCATGCCATCCCAGCTGATTCGGCAAGTGGAAAAGCCACAGGGTCATCTAAGCCACAGGAGGGTAAGTCCCACGTATGCAAACCTGTACTGGATTCCGTCACCGACTCTAAGCCTCCAGATGCACAGCCGGACAACTACTTCGTCACTGATTCTAATTTTACTGAATGGACTTTTGAAGCCAGGAGTGTGACTGTGAAACCCTCTGAGCCTTCGGCGACTCACAATCGAATTGTTCTTCCAAGTATTCTGGACGAGGAGTACCTCAAACAGAAGGATGGTCCTGCGGAAACCCTTGGCCCAGTCAGCAGCATTCCTGGCATAGCACCGTTCAAAGTGAGACATGCTCAGAAGGCAAAGTCAGGAAAAAGGTGAATATCATTCATGATCAGTCCCCCCCCCCCCCTCCTGTTAAATGCTGTTAAATCCTGTTAAATGTATGATGCTTGCAGAGAGACTGGTATTCAGAGCTTAAAGATAAATTTGAGTTTTGGTCATGCGATTGCATTGTGAAAGAAAAGGTGTGGAATGAATCAGAAAAAGTTGATCATGTAGCATGTAAGTATTGGTGTGTACTGCAAGGTTCTGGAGTCATCAAAATCATAATAAATTTGGCCCAGTCTTGGTAAAGTAACAAGCGCTGTACACGATGAGGAGAAAAGATGTATATGGGACTACACAGATAATGTCGGGCTACTTACCTTGATTTCCTTATCTTTCTATGATCATTACTCAGCCAGAATACATTTCTACCAAAATTGTTTGGCAAATGACATTTATTTGTAATCTTGAACATTCAGTGTAAGTTTTGTTTGATTCTGTGAGAATTCATTTTCTTTTTTTACCAGAACTCAAGTTTATCTTGAGCATTTATGAAGAAAAAAACCTATTAACCGGTTGACTGCTGAATTCTTGCATTCCCATAGGCTCCATATAGGGACCACCTAGATGCAATGGGTTAATATGTGTTTTATAAAGGCATCCATCCCCCTTGTCATGTGGGGCGTGGAGGGCAAACACAGATGAGGATGATGGGGGGTCATCAGAGACAATCACCACATAACATATACAGTTTGTCCTGTAAACGTAGAGGGCCCACTGCACTACTTGTAGCTACTTGCGCTCTCTATATAACAAACAATGCCTAATCGGTGACCCTTGGGTCCCCATGATCCTCTTTTTTTAATGTTATTTTAGAGCTGAGTTGATGAGATAACCGCCTGTCCAGTGACCTTGCAGGGTGGTCTAATCCCTGCTTTACACTAGTACTGATGGCCTTTAATGTTCTTCCATCCATAGGTCAAGCCCGGAGAAAGTCCCATCTTACATCCATCTGCTCTACTGTAGGTTTCCCAATGCAGAGGCAGGCCTCATGCTAGCACAACTCCTGCCAACCTACACTAAAGGTAAGAAACTCAAATTCAAAATGTATATTGTATCTCAATTTAGTGGAATTTTGTACGTGTTCCTATAATATCCATTTTCCATTCTGTTCAAGTGGGCTTCCTAATGTTTTTACTGATCCCCCTCCCCCCACAAAATAACTCTTTATGCATGCAGAGCAAGCTGTATCTATAAACAAAGTTATCGTCATATTTGATAATGAGAGTTCTCTTTGTCAGTGATGTTTTGTTACAACCAAAATTTTACACCAGAGAATACGAGGGTCTGCTCGCTATTTATAAGGACCGCTATTCATAAAAGACGCTATTCATTTATTCATGTAATATGGATAGCGGTCCTTATGAATAATCGCCCTTATGAGTAGCGAGCTTGACTCAAGATTTTTTTTTGGTCATATTTGATAATGAGACTTCTTTGTCTGTGATGTTCTGTTACAGCCCCTTTTACACAGCAGAAATCTACATCTATAAACAAAGTTTTTTCATATTTGATAACAAGACTTCTTTCTCTGTGATGTTCTGTTACAGCCCTTTTTACACTAGAAAAAGCTGCATCTATAAACAAAGTTTTTGTCATGTTTGATAATGAGAGTTCTCTTTGTGTGTGATGTTCTGTTACAGCCCCTTTTACACAGGAGAAAGCTACATCTACAAACAAATTTGTTGTCATATTTGATGAGATTTCTCTTTGTGATGTTCTGTTACAGCCCCTTTTACACTAGAGAAAGCTGCATCTGCGCAAGCATGGACCTCTGAGTCGTTCCAGAGTCGGAAGCTCCTGGGTATGTGCTGCCTACTCAGCACCCCCAAGCAGGGCCTGGTCTATGACATCACAGGCCAGGTGAGCCCTCTCTCTCGTTACCTGTACACAGGGGAGGCTGTTTCTCTGCAGGTAATTATAGTCTACATGTCTATTAAAGCCCTAGTTTGGCCAGGGGGGATTAGACAGGTGGTTATCTCATCAAATCCGCTCTCAATTAACATAAGAAAAAGGGGATCATGGGGGACCAGCAGGCACCGATTAGGCATTGTGTGCTATATAGAGGGCTCAAGTACCTAAAAGTAGTGCAGTCCCGCTTTAAAGCCATCTAATAGACACAGGCAAGTGGCCACTGTACACAGGTGGCCTTCCTTGACAGGTTCTTCAACTCGCGCATTTCCTCCTAGAGTGTGGCAATGTAGCTAACCACCATATGTAATTTAAAAGCAAAATTGAATTACCAAGCTACATGTACATACATAGTGTTATCTGTCTTCCACATTATGAGAAAGAGCATGATAATTTGCTTTGTCATTCTTCTATGTACCGGTACTAAGATTAAGAGAATAAAAAAGCTCACATATCATTTCTAACTTTTCCCAGAACTCATTCTTTAAATACTTTTTTAGAGTGAGAGAATTCAGTAGTTAACAGGATATTACTGTACGTTTCACCATTTTTTCTGTCACTTGATGATATATATAACAGGCTGGAGAGGATTTCCTGTACGCTGCTTCCTCCAGCGGCCTGGAGACGTATTCCCACAGAGTCAGTGCAGCGGCCATCTACAACAAAGAGACATTCGATGGCCAGTCTAATGTGAGTGCATACCCATTCCCTTAGCTACCAAGTTAATGCCCTGTGGTATCACTTCATGTTCACCTTTTGAACGCATGATAGTTAGAAATTTGCAAGAGAAGGGGTTATTTTTCGAGGATGTTCATCATCATTTGAAAAGTTTATGAACAAATTGAACATCCCCTAAATGTTTTCAGAATTGCAACAATAAAAAAGGGGTATTTTATTTTTAAAACAGCAAGAATTTCACGAAAAATTGTCATATATTTCAGAGAAGAATCTGAGACTAACGTATGGCAAATTCAACGTTTTGTGAATTTGTACTCGATATGCTGAAAAAAGGTTTATATTTAGAGCCCATTTCATACCTGTTTCTAGGCTTGCCCAGATCTCACATCTTCATTATAATTCTGGGGCCCCTTCCTGAGTGTTCATACAAGGGTGTCACGTGACAGTTAGTCATGTGATGATCATGTGACACTGCTGGCTATTCCTCCATGTATTATGATGTCATTCTAATGTGTTTTCTCTCTGTCTCTTTGTCAGGCTTGCCCAGATCCCACCACAGACATCTGCCTGGTATCACTGCGACCATTCCTCAGTGTTCAGAAGGTGGTGTCATGTGACAGTCATGTGATTCTCCTGTGCAAGGCACCCAATGACGAGGGGGAGGAGTCAAGCAGGTGAGAATCCCTTTTTTAAAGCCCCACTGCACTACTTATAGCTACTTGCGCCCTCTATACAGCCAACAATGCCTAAGCGGTACCGGTTGATCCCCCATGGTCCTCTTCTTCTTATTTTAATTGAGAGCTGATTTGATGAGATAACCACCTGCCAGCGACCTCCATGCCAAACTAGTGCAGAGGGGCTTTAAATTAAAAGAAAAATCTTTTATATTTTCAGAAAATTTACCTTCAATAGAACTTCATTAGCAATTGACATACAGACATTGTATTGTGTAAATTTTAAGAAAGTTAAACTCTCCTGTTGTAGGATACTTATTCTACAACTTAATCAATCATTTTCATTTGGTCCCCTCATTAGAATATCACTTACACTCACTGTATGTAATTCACATAAAGTTTGTCTTTAGATTACTAATCAATTACATTGATCACATGGTCAATTATTTCTCCTGCTTATACAACATTACTCAACATTTTTAGACAAAAATGAAAGTGGAAGTGATAATATGATTTCTGAAAATACAACCTATATTTCTGCCTCTTTCATACCCAGTGATTGGAGTGTCTATGTGCTTCAGAAAGCACCAGCCTCTGATCTCCTCGACGACATGATCGAGCTAGCGACCGGATTCCGCCAAGCCAGCGTCTCGGCCTACCAACACCTCATCACCGAAGCCCATCTGATGATGCGATCCAAGATGCTGCAATGTTGCCATGGTGATGATGAGGAGGAGGAGACCGATGAACGCGGAACAATTGAGCACCTCTATCGGGAGACGAGCGCTCTTCTTGGTCAGATACATGCACAGTATGTTTTGAGACTTTATATATCATCTTGATTTTGTAGGATAGTTTTCAACATTTAGTTTGCAAGGAAGTCTGTATTTTTATGGATATAGATGAAGGTATGATTTATATTATTTTTGTTGTGACCCAGGAAAGCATTACATGACTGTAAAGAATTCTGAGAGGCTCATTTATGTTTAGCCAAGTGTTGTATCAAAGAAACATATACACCAAACATAGACGGTACATGGGACTTGCAAAGTTGTCTCAATCATTTGGGAAATTATATCAGTCAAAAGAATTCCAGCCTTCAAAATATTATCTCAGGTATTTGAGAAGATGTTATCAATAAGTGATGCTGTGTCTGTAGTAATTCTAGTTGGATTTAAAATAGTGAGATAAAAACAAATTTAAGAGCATCTTGGAATGAACCACACTATAATTCTTGTGAGAGCTTTTCTCTGAATAGTTATGGTAAATGTTCCCAGCAGAGGTCTCTTGTAGCCTTGAGAGAGTGTAGCAGCAAGGCTGATATAATCAAGGGAAGACAAAAAATTACTGAAAGGAATAAATTCACTGCTCTTTTACCTTAATCTTTTGACTGTGTTTAACAGCCTTCTGTTAATGTTATTTTATGTGCTATCAAGAAAAAAATAGACCATTTACTGAAAAGAAGAGTAGCACTGCTCTTTCAGGGCTGTCTTTTGACTGCGTTTGATATCCTTCTGTAATATCGCCATTTATTGTACTATCAAAAGAAAAAATGAAGACCATTTACTGTAATGACTTGATTGCTGCTCTTTTTTCTTTCACATGTATCTTTTGAATGTGTTTAACATCCTTCTGTTATTGTTATTCTATGTGCTATCAAGAGGAAAAAAATACTATTTATTGAAGGAGTAATAGCTCTGCACTTTCACAACTATCTATTGACTGTGTTAAACATTCTTCTATTATTTGTATTCTATGTGCTATCGAGAAAGAAAAAACAGACCACTTACTGAAACAAATAGTTTATGTGCTCTTTCACATACCGTATATCTTTTGATTGTGTTAAACATCCTTCTGTTATTGTTATTCTATGTTCTATCTAGGAAAAAATGACCATTTACTGAAACTAATAGTATCTCTGCACTTTCACAACTATCTATTTATTGTGTTAAACATCTTCCTGTTATTTTAATTTTATGTGCTATCAAGAAAAGAAAGAAAACACTTACTGAAACTAATAGTATCTCTGCTCTTTCACAACTATGTTAAATAGTGTTTAATAGCCTTCTTTTATTGTTATTCTGTTTGTTGAAGTGTGGAGAAGGCAAAGCAGAAAAATTCTTAGTAAAGTAGAGATGTATTATCTGGCAAGGTAGTGAAGTACTTCTTTTAGCCAGTATGGCATACTTGAGGTCTGTTCACATATAAAGGCGATAAACTGCAGGATTTTGTTGTGCTTCAGCCACCGAAGGTGATGCCATTTTTTTAGGGTTGTTTGTCTGTCTAGTGTAAAGTAAACAGAAAATTAGAACATATTTTATTAATGCAATAACTTGAAAAGTATTTAAAGCAATTCAAATCAAATTTGGATGAAGTATAAATGTGTGAGCCTGCAAGGATGAACTGATTAGATTTTGGTTGGAAGAGGTCAAAAGTCACAGGGTCATAGAAGTGTTAAAAAGTACCAAAAAATGTCTTTTTACTGCAATAAGTTGAAAAACATTGAAGCAGCTCAAACGAAACTCAGATCAAGTATGTATTAGCATGCAAGGATGAACCGTTTAGGTTTTTAATGTAAAAGGTCGAAGGTCGCAGAACAAATCCAGAAAATTTCTTATTACTGTGAAAATTTAACAATTATTGAACCAATGTCGACCAAACTGGGTGCAGCTATTTAAAACCACTAAAGAAATTAAGTGATAAGCATGGGTCCCTGAGATCAGATGTCAAAGGTCACAGAATCATTGATCAATGAATTTATATGTAGGCAGAGGCATATTAGTCTTATTTATCTTGTTTTTATTATGATGTAAGGGTAATGCATTTCTTGTATCTTATAACACTCAGATAAATGAGTATGTGTAGGCCCTTTGTAAATATGGAAATCTACTTTCTCACCCCTCTCGCCATTCATTTTACATGCTCTAAAAATTTAAAAATTGCTGCTGTAAACTGCCACAGTCCCCCATTGGGTCATAAAAGAGTTAACAAATCCAGAAAATATCTTATTACTGTGAAAATTTAACAATCATTGAACCAATGCCGACCAAACTGGGCTCAAGTATTTATGTCATTCTGTTTGTTTTTCAAGGTCTACCAATGCAACAGACTGGTCGCTGGCTGTCCCGTACCTGAAGATGTCTGAACACTCTTTGTCCGAGGTGCTAGAGGCGATCACCGGATCCTTCACCCAACCTTTCATACCAAAGGTAATCTTCCCTTCATAACAATTTAAACAATCCTTTGCTCAAACGTAATAACTTTAATAACTAGAGGTAGCCTTCCCTTTTTAGCAAGAGGAAGAAAAAAGTATTAATTTAAACAATCCTTCTCTCAAACGTAACTTTAATACTAGAGGTAATCTTTCCATTCATAGCAAGTGGAAATAAAAAGTATTAATTTAAGAAATCCTTCTCTCAAACGTAATAACTTTAATACTAGAGGTAATCTTTCCATTCCTTGCTAAAAGAAAAAAATCTACAATGAAAAAAATTCTTCTCTTTTGTCTGTGATAAACAATTAACGACTCTAGGCAGATCATGTCTCCTTAAAAAAATGATTTTAAAGATTTAGTTATTTGTCAAACGGAAAGTGCTTTCTTTTGATTCAGTAGAACTTTATTTATTGATCAAAAGCTTCTTATGGACATATCTTGTCACCAAACAGCAATTTATAAGCATATTCCTTACTGCCCATTTTTTAAAAGCAAATCATGTTTTATCCATATGAAATTTAAAAAAAAGAGGAAAAGAAACTTTGAAAAAATGAATGGCTCTCTTGATTTCATTTTCGTCATGATTGTACCATTTCTGTTGTGAACATTTATTTCACTCGAGCCATGAATTATAAGTCCTGACTGGCTTTGAATGGAAAATACTGCTTGTGGATGCAAAGAATGCTTGATACATATAATGATAATCCTTTCATGCACAGTCCTCCAAAAGTGTCATTAATTAGGTTTCTCAGTCGTAATCTCATTTATCAATTACCCACACGGGGGTATTTTGCCACCAATTTATAAGCCTTCCTCGGAGCTGGCCTTGGTTCCAAATGATAACTGTTACATAATACATCCTTCTGTGCAGAATAACAAAAAGATATTTACAGTGTCTCGCACTTCTGTGGAAGACAGCTTAGGGATTTACATCTGATGGCATTAGGGAGGGTAGGAAGAGTGATGATGGGTGGTTCTGTATTGAAAGCAGGATTCTTTGTGGATCTGGACAATAGAATGATCTATGGCTGTGTTCACATGGGACCCTTGAAGTTTTAAACCTAAGGTTTTCGGAACCTGGAAGTTATACACTATGATTCTAGAAAAACAACTAGGATTCACACAGGACTGAACAACATTTATTCAAAGTTTTTACTGTAAGCGGTGCAAGCAGTCATTCCTACGTCTGTACAGCACATAACTTTGAGCCTGAACATTTATGTTTTTTGTACTCTACCAGAATTCATAATTGATTGTATGTTGATTTAGGACATACCATATCAACAGCTATTCTATATGGTATGGTTTTCACACATGTACACTATATGTACTGCCAGGAGATTGATAGCCCATGGGTAACTAACAGGAGAGGATGGTACAGCATGTCTTGCAAAATTTGTCTTTAAAATATGAACAGAATATCCACACAAACAATATTAATATACAGTAGGTTTGCGGTTGCACCATGTGTGTGAGAGAGAGAGAGGTTTGAGGAGTCCTGAACAGGACTCTGACTCGGTAATCTTTCTTGGAGGAGTGTAGTCCTGAAAAGGAATGTTTGTTATCTTTCTTGGCATATAGATCTCAGGAGAACTATAGCCCTTGGAGAGGATGAGTGGCTCGACGTTTCGAACAGGTTGACTATCCGTAGTCAGGAGTGGGGAATAGCTGGCGTGCGTGAGCTTAAGTCACCGGTGTGCGGACGTCAGGGAAAAATAGGTGACCGTATGTCGGCTTGAGTCAACGGGGAGTGGGCATGGATGGTCGGCTGGTAATTCGTCTGACTATCCGTCTGGGCTGGAGTGTCCGGGTTGCGGACTTAGGAGAGTTTCGAGTCGATGAGTGGGGTGTGTTGTCGGCGAGACGCTGTGTGTGTCCCCGACGTAGGCGGCGTTGTAGTCTGTTGTCGTCTGCTGTGCAGTGTAGCTGCGAGGCTGGCGGCTGCTTTGAAGGTTCGGCGGGTGGCGGTGGTTGATGTACGGGTGTCTGTCGGGGTGGTGAGGGCGGTGCTGGAGGCGGTGCTGGAGGCGGTGGTGGAGGAGGAGTGACCGGGTACTTGTTGATGAGAGGTTTCCAGATGTTGTTGATGTATAGTCCCTGAGTCTTGGGGCACGGTGTTGTGGCGGTGAATTTCGATGGCTTCTCGGATTCGGCGTGTATGCCAGTGTTTCATTATGGAGATGAGATGACTGTTATCCCATTCGATGGTGTGTTCGTGTTGCTGGGCGTGTTTGACGATGGCGGACTTATCCCAATCGCTGAGTCTGAAGCTGGTTCTGTGCTCCTTGAGTCTCGTTTCCAGATTTCTCCCTGTTTCAACAATGTAGACTTTTCCACATTCGCATGGTATTTTGTAGACTCCAGCTTTCTTGTGGTTTTGGGTGCTTGTCTTTGTAGGAGTAGAGTATCGAATGGAGTTTGTTGGAGGAACTGTGTCGAACTTGGATGTCTGCTGCTTGAAGGATACGTTGAATCTTGTGAGAGGCTTGACCAATATAGGGAAGAACAATAGTTTGCTTCGGTGGTGTAGCTGCGGGTTGGTTCTCTTCAGGGGTGGAGTTAGCTACGGGCTTGTTGGCGGGAGTCTTGGATTTGATCTTATGTCTTGGGTATTCGTTGATGCTAGTTAGGGCTGTGGTGACATGCTGGATTTCCTGGTCTAGATGGTCTGCATCGCTGAGTTGATGGGCTCGGCGGATGAGGGCGTTGGGGACTGATTGTAGTACGGATGGATGGTGGAAGGATCTGTAGTGAAGATATCTATCGGTGTGTGTGGTTTTCCTGTAGACTTGAAACGTCGAGCCACTCATCCTCTCCAAGCGCTATAGTTCTCCTGAGATCTATATGCCAAGAAAGATAACAAACAGTCCTTTTCAGGACTACACTCCTCCAAGAAAGATTACCGAGTCAGAGTCCTGTTCAGGACTCCTCAAACCTCTCTCTCTCTCACACACATGGTGCAACCGCAAACCTACTGTATATCTACATAACCATGCAAGCCGACACTTACAAGCAGCATCTAAACAATATTAAGTTCTAATATAAGAAACCCATGAAGTTATTGAAAATAAACAAGTAAGAAACTTCTAATAGATGGAATTTAGTCAGATCCAATGTTTACTACTAACTGCACATTATACAATTTCAGTGGTACATGTACATGCATGAGTATTTCCCAGGTATTTCCCAATATTCCCCCTTATTTTCTGGTAAATTCCCAGTATTTTCTAGTTTTTCCCAGTAATTCCTGGGAATATGCCAACCCTGCTGCTCATAGTTCAGAGATGCCAACTGTTTCGTTTTTGCCGTATTTGTTCCGTTTTTTCGCTATGAATACGGCAGTACGTTTTTTGTTTTGTATGTTTTGTTACGTTTTTTTTTTTTTTTTTTTTTTTTTTTTTTTTAGTGACGTTTTTCTTAATTTCCGATCATGGGCTTTGTGTCGTAAGTGTATTATGCACCTACGTCTTCAAACGATGCACGCAGGATGGTGATACGGGCCCCAAACGGTTGAAGGTTGGCATCTCTGATAGTTATGGAACTGACCTTAAGATGGCTTGTGGATGATAACTTCAAGTAAACTTAAGCTTCGTAGCCAAAAGTACATCCGCACAGTCCCTAACTACAAGATCACATCAAAGTTTAAAGCCAAGACCTAAACTTAAAGTTAACGGACTGCCCTGTGAACCTAACTAATATCTTGAAATGGTAGCAAGTGTCAAATTTCACTTAGTTGTGGCCAATACAATAAGTAATTGTGGTTGGATTTATAGCTGTCAATTAAGAATGATTTACTGGGTATCATAGCCCCATTGCCTATGGGAGCTGGATGGTTGGACCTTGAATTAAGCGATTAAGAGATTTCAGTTGTCAATGTGAAAAGGAAAACTAACGACATGTGATGGGATTTAGAAATGTGCATGGGTATTAATAATGCTTATGCTATATTTGTTACACTGTGATTATGTAAGCACTGACAAAAAAAAAGAGCGTTAGAAAAGTGGATCAAGGTGGAATGAAGGAGAGTAAGAGGGGAAGAGATACAGGGCGAAGGAGCGAGATATTTGAAGAGAGAGAGAGAGAGAGAGAGAGGGGGGCAAAGAGAGAGAGAGGAGGGAAAGCTATGTTTTTTAACATTCATGTTGCGAAAAATAATTTATAAATCTATTGTTTTTAATTTTAAAAAAAAATAATAATATGTTACCAAAGTTCAATGCTGATGTACTTGATGGATGTGCACATGTGTATTTATGGCAATAGAAAGAGAGAGCTAAGCCAGAAGAAATCCACTTCCTTTTAACAGTTCTATATTCATTAAAAATATATATATTTCTGTTTTGTTTTTCTTCCTGAAATAGGATCATCAGCTAGGACCTGGTTTGACAAGCTTTCTAGATTTCAAGCTCTTCCCACAAGGCTCTACTGAAGAGCCGATGGATGAGGTTAGTATCCCAGCTTTTTGTGCACCTTGTTGTTGTTGAGGGTGTCAAGGTATAGTGGTTCGTTCACTTGGCTTCCAATCCAAGGGTCAAGGGTTCAAATCCCAGTCTGTCACTCACATCCTTTTATCATGGTATCATAAATTCTAAATAAAGAATAAAGTCACATAACAAAATAATCAGCAGGGTTATAAAGTTAACAAGGCTTTGAAAATTAGCAAGGGCGACCAGTCTACATATGTTGCTTGTTGATATGTCGGGCAAGCCTCTAGGATAGGATGTACTGCGATAGCAGGTGATGGTGCAGACAACAATAAAATGTGTCAAATTTTAATAGTATATCTGTAAAGAGCTTAGAGACATTGTATTAAGCGCTATATAAGCGGAATATTATTATTATTATTTACAATTGAAGATGTACTTTACAAGCATTCAACTTCTTGGTCCAAACTTGTCTTTTTTTTCCTAGGTGATTGCCCAGCGTATAGTTGATGTCTATTGCCATCTGGCCCCTTCACGCTGCTCACAGCTCTTTCTCTCGAGTGAGGTCAAAGGTCATATGAGTCCGCAGAAGAGATTGGAAGTCCTTCAAAAGTTGAAGCAGCTGCAATCGGAGAATAGCTATCAGTAAGTTATTCATTAAGTATGATTTCTATTACCCTTCCTCCCCCTCCCTTTTAGACTCAGGATTAATTAATAGTAATAATAATAATATATTCATAATGTTCTAACTAAGGGCCCTGCAATCATATTATTACCCCGGTCATCAGATTCAGGCTTACCCGCACACAATGTATGCACATTCTCCACTTCCTGAGAATGGTGTAGGCAGTATAGCTGTATAAGTAATTATTTTCCATAATTATATATGTAGTGAAACTCATGTTCAAGCGTCATATCCGTATGAAAATTTAAAAAAAGAGTGAGGGTCCCATTCTAGTTCTAAACTGTGTATCATACGAAGACCCATTAAATTTAGTTGATAACCTTACTCTCTATCCGATATATGTTGTGTACTGGATCGTGACTGCTGTATTCACAAATGCAAATTATTAAACCCCTCTCTCTCTCTCTCTCTCTCCCTCCCTCCCCCTCCCTCTCCCTCTCTCTCTCTCTCTCTCTCCCTCCCCCTCTCTCTATCTTTTTCTCTCTCTCCCTCTCTCCCCCTCTCCCTCTCTCCCACCCCCTCTCTCTCTCTCTCTTTCTCTCTCTCTCTCTCTGATATTACAGGTGGTCAGCAAGTGATAATATAGCCATGATCCTGATCAATCTAGAGTTAGGAGAGATGGAACAAGCCAAGTTTGCTACCTCTTGTCTCACTCCAGATGAAGTCTTGCATCTCATCCCGGACAACTCCAGTCTCATCCTAGATTCAAACAGACAATTCACTGACTTTGCCAGGGTAAGAAAGAAATGTACTTATATCTTTTTTTTAAATATGCAATTTATGTAGATGAAATGTTATTATCATCATTTCAGTTTTATTCTGTGCACAATCTACATTCCCTGGGGAACATCCCAGTCAGACACCACTTTACAGATATGCACATTGCTAATGGAGAGTATTGCTTCTCTTCACCCAATGATTAAATTTGTTCCTGATGACATGTTGTTTTTGGATTAGCAATGTGCACATCTGTAACATGGTGTCTGATTGAAATGTTCCTCAGGGAGTGGAGATTGTGCACATAATGGGTATAGGCAAGCCTGAATCAGATGACTGGGGGTAATGTGTGCTTAGAGACATCATCGATGTATTAGGCGCTATACATGTATGAACTCAGGATTTTAATTATATTCTTATTCTTCTTTTTCATCCCCCTTTTCTTCTCCTTCTTCGTCTTCTTCTTCTTCATCTCCTCCTTCATCATCTTCTTCTTCTCCTTTCTCTCCTCCTCCTTCTTCTTCTTCTTCTTCTTCCCCTCCTCTTTCATCTTCTTCTCCTTCTTCTCCTTCTTCTCCTTCTTTTTCTTCTTCATCTCCTCCTCCTTCTCCTTCTTCTCCTTCTTCTCTTGCTTTTTTGTCTTCTTATTCTTCTCCTCCTCTTTCATCTTCTCCTTCTTCTCCTCCTTCTCCTTCTTCTCCTTCTCCTTCTTCTCTTGCTTTTTTGGTCTTCTTATTCTTCCCCTCCTCTTTCATCTTCTTCTCCTTCTTCTCTTGCTTTTTTTTTGTCTTCTTATTCTTCTCCTCCTCTTTCATCTTCTTCTCCTTCTCTTTCATCATCTTCTTCTCCTTCTTCTCCTTATTCTCTATCTTCCATCTTGCCTTTTCAGCTTATCTGTAAAGAAGCAATGGAGTGCATGGTAGAAGTCTTACTCAGTCTTCTTGATCACGATCAACTCACTCTCAAAGAGGCTACCTCCATCCTAAAGGTAATAAAACCAGACTTCAATGTATGGCCAGAGAATAGACAGAACAAACCGTCTGATATGAGGTATTCTTTAATCAATCATCCCCATAATGTGTCGCCAAAATCAGAGGGGCCGGGGAGGGGGGGGGGGGGGGGGGGGTTAACTCATGATATTGGACACTATCTCCTTGAAAAGTTGTCTCTCTTTTCTTTCTTCATCTTTTTTATTTTAATCGTGAAATTTCGACATAGAAATGTGTGATCGTCCTTTACTCTAAAAAAAACTTTGGAAATCACTTTTGGTAGAGCCTCAAAATATATAGACTTCCCTTCAGCTAGTTTATCGGGATTCATGAAGCTGCTGTTCTATATGAGACCAGCAATAAAATTGTCACAGTGACTGCGCAATGTTAACTCCAGCGCTACGACATATGATGCCCTTCATTCTCTTTGAAGAAATTGTCTGTTTGTTTTGTTTGTTTGTTTTATATTGGGGGGGGGGGCATTTTTGGTCTGAACTTCTCTAAAGTCCAATCGTAATTTCTATACAAAAATTGTGCAGGAATACAACCCTGGTTCGGGTGCAGGCTGCCCTTTGCTGACAAGATTATTGGAATTGGTGATGTGCTCTGCAAAATGGCAACACCTTTATCCTGAAGCTATGGTAAGATTTCAGCACAGATAATATCTGCTTTTTTTCTTCTTCATTTTTAAGACATTGCAAGTTAATTGGTCAGGTTTTTATTCAGTGAGTTCCTAGATATAAGTATAATGTTGAGAGTGTCTTTGAAAATGCATGCAAAACTGCTCTAGAAATACTGGAAAGATTATAAAAAGAGAATGGTACATATTTGATGTATAAAGAATATGTATCACTTATGAGAAAGATGTGATAGATCTGTGATTAAGAAAGTGCATTTAAACATTGAATTTAACTTCAAACAGAGATAAGATTCATAAAATTCAAGTAGTAAACATAATTTGAGAATGAGTGAAAAGGCCAAGAAAATATTTGAGAAAGATAGAATATGTGACAAATACCTTGTAAACATTAGGTCATGACAGTGAAAAAAGATTTAGAGCAAACTTGTATAATTGTGTTTGCATATGGTGAAGATGCTTGTGGAAGGAACAGTGATACCTTGAGTGAAAACAATAATGCAAGGTTTGTAAACCCAGAATGTCATTATCATTATTTATATACTTTCTCCCTTCTCCTTTTTTTTTCTTTTTCTAGCAAGAGGTTGTTCCTATCTACCTATCTCAGTTGCTTCATTCCGATCAGCCTTCAATGATGAACACGTCCAGAGCTTGCCGACGTACACACGCCCACGTGGTAAGCAAGAACACCATGTTCATAATAGATGAGAAGAAAGTTGTAAATTATGAATAGTGCGGTCAATATGTCTGATGTACCCTGAAAGAAGCCCTGTCAATATAATTATTGTTACCTATACAAGGCATTTTTTTTACAAATGATAAACAACTTTGGCATCAAGCATGATTTTTGCTCAACATGTATGCATATATTTCCCTTATTCTTGTCCAGAGATGAAAATGTATGAAAATGTTATTGTGACATAAATTGTTACCGAGCGTACACATTAATGCCTACACAATAGTGTGTGTATGCACTTTAATAAAAGCGCACTGACAAGAGTGGAATATGGCAGAGTGAAATATGGCATAATGTTGCCCTCTGATTTAGTACAGTGGTCTACAGGAAAAACCTGGAAGAGGGCAATATGGCAAATATTGCCCGCTCTGGTTTCGTATTCGGAGTAGCGTGCAAAATACGACCTTTTATTTTACAGCTAAAATGCCTTGTATAGGCAACAATTATTGATGTCAATTATGTCACTTAATATATATTACAATCCTTGTAGAACATTTAGGCAAGTTTTTGAGAAAATAGTTCTGAATTGTGTACAATATTGTAACAGGTAGAACTTCCAAAGTCAATATGATATATTTTGTTTTGTTTGCGGCATCAAAATAGCAAACTAAATAAATGACTTTCTCATCCTACCACGTATCCATTTAACCTAAATGAAATGCCTTGTGTAAGGACATAAATGCCATGCCGGGTATTGAACCCACAAGCTTCGCATCATCATTCAAGTGTTTAATTTAGCTTATAATTGATTACCATTACCTTTCATGTCTGTACATGTACCTTTCCTATTGCACTTTTGTATATATTTATCATGTATTTCATCTTTTGCACAAGCATTTGATTGTCAAGTGGATTTGGCGCCATACAAATCTTATGTATTATTATTTTATGCCTCCGTTACGAAGTAGCCGGAGGCATTATGTTTTCGGGTTGTCCGACCGTCCGTCTGTCCGTCCGTACGTCCCGTTCTCGTTATCGCGTTATCTGAAGAACCGATTGATGGATTCCTGCCAAACTTTGGTCATGTATGTTACTTGCAGAGCCAATGAACTGATTAGATTTTGGGGTCATGAGGTCAAAGGTCAAAGGTTGCAGGGCTCATTATGTATTTAAAAACAGCTCGTGATCGCGTTATCTGAAGAACCGATTGATGGATTCCTGCCAAATTTTGGTCATGTATGTATCATGTAGAGCCGATGAACTGATTAGATTTTGGGGTCACGAGGTCAAAGGTCAAAGGCTCATTATGTATGCAAAAACAGCTCGTGATCGCGTTATCTGAAGAACCGATTGATGGATTCCTGCCAAACTTAGGTCATGTATGTTACTTGCAGAGCCAATGAACTGATTAGATTTTGGGGCCATGAGGTCAAGGTCAAAGGTCATGCGGCTCATTATGTATGCAAAAATAGCTTGTAATCGCATTATCATTAGAACAGATTGATGGATTCCTGCCAAACTTAGATCATTATGTATCTTGCAGAGCCAATGAACTGAGTAGATTCTTGGGTCATGAGGTCAAAGGTCAAAGGTCATGGGCTCATTATGTATGCTAAAATAGCTTGTGAACGCATTCTCATTAGAACTGACAGATGGATTACTATTTAACTCGGGACATCTTGCAGAGCCAATGAACTGAGTAGATGTTAGGGTCATGAGGTCAAAGATCAAAGGGTCATATATGTATATGAGAAATTGCTTGTAATCACGATATTCTGAGAACCTTATAATGGATTACAATTGAACTTGAATTTGAAAAATTTCATCTGTTTTGGTTTGTAAAATTGCTCTATGACGGAGGCATCATTTCGACTGCGCGCAGTCAAAGTTCCATCTAGTTATTGTTATAACTATGTGACTATGACACCTCAACATTACAGCTGATTGCTTTTCTTACAGCCTCAGGGAGATGGCTGCTTTGCTGGAAGATTCAACTGGCTCAACAAACTCCCTCCATTCCAAGGTAAGGAAAACATAAACACAATACACAGTCCATACTTCTCAATTATGAAGGAGGAACACATGTATTATTTTTGTAAAGAAATTCAATAAAAGTGGAAGAGATGAGGGGTACTCATTGGCATTTGGGCTCAAATTGTGATGTCTTTTGTGTCTCCACACAAATATGAGGTATATTTTAGTCATTGATGACTGATATTTCCCAACTAATTCTATTTTCCTGTTTTTGTGTGTGTGTAACTGTAACCATCCCTGAACACATCTGCCCTATTGTAAAGATATGCATGCAGACCGAGGGCATGTATACATGTCTGTTTGCCATACTTGATGGGTATATTCTTCAAGACTATTTCATTAGATTAAAAATTCTTTCAAAGCTATTGTCCTAATGGCAGACTGATGAATATTAATAACTCAGAAATGAATCAGGAGAGCTGAGGTATTTTATCCAGTTCATCGTGACTGTACCATCTACCGGTGATGGCCTGATGGTAGAGTTGCTACCCGGCAAGCAGTAGAAAGCAGGTTCAAAGATTTTTTCTGACTTGTTTTCAATTACAAGATTGAGCACAAAATCTTTATCTACTTAGTGTAAGCCATAAAAATTATTTACAACAATTGAAACTTCTCCCAGGAAGCCTAACATTTATTAACTCTGAGTCAGTTACACTGATATGCATGCATTAAATTACCATTCTTTGGATGAGCATGTGGCGATTGTAGAGCTATTATTATTATTGGTATTTTTATTTTTATTATTATTATTATTCTTTGGATAGGTTCTTTGAGGCAGACCTGCACTGGTCTAGAGCAGAAGGCCAGGTCCTGGAGGCTACAGCGAGGCCGGAGTGGGTCCGTAACCCAGCCCCAGACCCCCACCAAGAGCGGGGCTCCTTGCCCCTGCTGCTGCTGCAACGAAGTCCTCATGAGGCTACAGGTAAGTGAAACTGAGGCAATGTTGTGGACTAGTGGTTTAAGGTGCTTGACTGGAGATGCGAAGGTCGAGGGTTCGAATCCCGAAACAGCACTAATATCCTTTAGCAAGATATTAACCTACACTTGCTACTCTCCACCCAGGTGTTAAAATTGGTACCTGGTAGGATGCGACCATCATTGTTGGTCAAATAGTTTTTAAGCGTTAAGTAACGCCTGGCTGGAATGCTACCCAGGGAGCAGGCAAAAAATTAAGTTTTTCATTTCGGGGGCTCCATTTCAAATTTTGGGGAAATTTTCGGGGGCTACTTTTTCAACTTTCGGGGGCTCTTTTTTCCATTTCGGGGGCTCTTTTTTCTGGGGCTACTTTTTCATTAATTCATAAAAGGATAGGCCTACAGTTTGTTGAGATTTGTTTAGTAGACTCTAGGCTAAGGTTTCGGGCTTCCTGCTTCATAATTGCCTATTAAAAAAGAAACCCCTTTTTCTAGTTCAATAACTAAGTTTTCATGTGTTGATTTGATGCAAGAACTGTAACATAATAGACCCTAGATTGTGACTATTTCTGGCCATGAATTTCGATAATCATTTTTCAAAGTAAAATTTTCACAAGATAATCAGACAGTCGTTTAAAAACGTAGAAATTAGTAATACTTTTACTAATTCTAAGCTCAGGTTTCGTAAATCTATCCACAAAACTATATTGAAATCGCGGCAATAATGATGCAAACCAACAGATAACAATTTCAAAGTGTCAAATCTCTTCGACTTGAGCTCAGCCCAACTCACACACACACTGCAGCATAACTTCAACACCGGCGCCGCAGGCGTCGGACGCCTGCGCTGCCGGACGCCTGCGCTGCCGGTGTTGGGGCTTTAGCTCAGCTTCACTCACACACACTGCACAGCGGCAATGCACTGTATTGTATGCGTGTCAGTCACGGTGATTTTGTCTGATTTTCTTTACTTTGAAGAAATGATTATCAAAATTACGTAAACATGGCGAGAATATCACAAAATAGGCTTTAATTTCATACCTCTATTTATGGAAACTTTATAAAATTGCGGCAATCGTGAATTCGTGATGGAAATTGATTGCAGTTTCGCGATCATTTAGTGGTTCATGGTCTAGATTCAGCTTCTACCAAAACAAAATCGACCGCCAAAAACTCGACCCCTACGCTCCGTCTCGCTCTCGCAACTGCGAAAATGTATGTGTTCTGGCGTACTTCAGGGCTGCCAACCTTTGGAAAGAGTTTGGAGTGAGACATTGCGAGGGAGCGAAGCGACCAAGCCCGAGGGCGCGGAGCGCCCGAGGGGGGGATGGTGTGGAAGGGGGGTGTCCCCCCTTCCACGGTAGGGAGCTTTTACAATTTTGCAATTTAAATGGTGCAATCTGGTGCATACTTTAACCCTGATTCCACAAATACATAAGGCATGATTCATAGGTTAATTGATTTCATGAAGTATACACTGACCTTGAAAAAATACAAAATTCCACATTTCCACACTCTTTTTGGAAAAAAATTCAATCAAAATGTCGTTCTCAATAGAATACACAGAACATAGTTAATATAACTGCCATATCAATTATATACAAGCACCCTTCTAAAATCATTCTTACTCTCGTATAAACGATCGAAACCATGAATTTCAATATTTCAAGACAAGAGTTTAAACTCACCTGTACCGGCTGAAGCCTGAAGTACTGTACCATATGGCCGATCTGGTCGTAGAGGGCTAAAGAGGACGGCCCAGGCCCATTATTCGATCGCAAACACTGAGCCACCCGAGCCGGGCCGGGCTGGGGGCCGGGCGCGATGTACAGCGATGACAGGCCATGGCATCGACACTCGCTTGTCGTGTCTCGCACAAAAACCCCGCTTCATAGTAAAGTGACGACGTCACTCGCACACGCAGGATAAGCCAATCGCAATTCACTATCTTGTCTTTGCGCGGCAAACCGAAACCAATTTGCATTGATAGTTTAGCTTTGCGCATGTGTGGTTAAAAAAATGTTGAAACTTTCGGCAGGGATATTGAATATCCGATATAATAGACATTTTTTTTTTTTAGTTTCTATTTTCGGGGTTCAGCGTGAGAGTTCCTATGATCAGCGTGAGAGCTTGAGAATGGGGTGAATTGCGTGAGACTCACGCAGATTGCGTGAGAGTTGGCAGCCCTGGTACTTGCGTGCGACATGGTAAGCCAGGTAAGGTATGGAATATGGTTCGAGTTTTTTTTACGACCGATTTTTGTGTATACAATTTTACACAGAGATTCAGCGCGCGGACCAAGAAATGCACGCAATGAATACGAAGCTAGAAGAGAGCGCGCGACCGCTCGTAATCGTTACGGGGGCGATTTGAGATCATTTCACTTTTTGATGTCGCCCCCGAAATCGGATTTTGAGCCTATTTCGGGGGCTGTTTATGGTCTTTCCGGGGCGAATCTGCCCTCCGCCCCCGTGTATTTTTTTGGCTGCCAGGGAGTGGAGATTGTGCACACAGTGTGTGCGGGCAGGCACTGAATCTAATGACCGGGTAATAGTATATCTGTAAAGCGCTTAGAGACGTCTGATAATGTATTAAGCGATATATATAAAAGCTGAATATTAGTATTACATGTAGGTGTGTAGAGGAGTTGTGGTATAGTGGTTCATTCACTTGACTCTCAATCGAAGGGTTGAGGGTACGAATCCCAGCCTGGCATCAATATCCTTTGGCACTCTTTCACCCAGGTGTTGTATCAGCACCCGGTAGGATGCGAATTTTGTAGGTTACTTAGCAATGTGAGCATCTGTAAAATGGTGCTTTGCTAGGAATGTTCCCCAGACTGATGTAATATCATTCTCATGAATAATAATGCTCACAGAGACGAATGGAAAATAATCTTAACCTGACACACCAACCAAGAACGTTGAATTTGTGAGACATTGTAAAGCAAGTGCCATGAGCACCCAGCAGATACAAACACCGGCGCTATACGAGACGCTATCATCATCAACTCTTTAAAGCCACACTGTACTACTTGTATCTACTTCCTCCCTCTATATAGAAAACAATGCCTAATCCATGACCATTGGTCCCCCATGATCCTCTTTTTCTTATGTTAATTGAGAGCTGAGTTGAAGAGAAAGACACCTGTCAGTGACCTCCCTGGGTGGTCTAATCCCTCCTGGCCAAACTAGTACAGACAGGCTTTAATGAATTTTCCGTTCTTCTTCTACAGAGCCTACTCTGCTCAGAGCACCTGACTGATGAAGTAGCGTTGTACGTCATCGATGGGATAGAGGATATGAAGGAATGCAGGGGGAAGGGGTCGTTGCAGCTTCTGTGCCAAACAAAGCTAGATACAAAGGTAAGTCATAAATAATAATAATAATTTAATTTTTATAGCGCCTTTTCCAAAGGATACAAGGCGATGTCTCTTAGACTATCAACAATTTAAGAGGAGTTGTACAGGTAAATTCAGTTGTTTTTTGAAGAAATCTAGTTAAGTACTGTTTATTAAGAACGAGGGGAGTTTGTTCCAGAGACGTGGGGCTAAGAACTGAAACCAGCCTGTTTACGGGATTTGGGAATGACAAAGGTAGGAGGTGATGAAGACCTAAGAGAATATGAGGTTCTCTGTTGCTGAAAGAGTAAGGAAATGTATACAGGAAGGGTGGTCGACATAGATTTGAAACTTTGAACAAGTATCCGGTATTGTATTCTATCAGCAACTGGGAGCCAGTGTAGTTCATGCAACATTGGAGTAGCATGGGACCATTTCGGTTTTTGACAGTATGTGGGGAGATTTTTGGAAAATGAAAGATTTTATTGTTTTGTTTTCCTTAGGCTGCCTTGTCTGTGGTGATACAATAGTATCCCAGCATAGCGGTAGAGTTCTCGAGCCATCACTGTGGACATAGCGAAGGCTCTCCTAGCTGATTTCATTAATTTGAATAAAAATATTTACCTCCGGAGAATGTGAAAAAAAGGGCCATAAACAAGCAATTATTTTGTTTTTCCTTAGGCCGCCCTGTCTGTGGTGATACAAGAGTACCCCAGCATAGCGGTGGAGTTCTCGAGCCATCACTGCGGGCACCGGGAGGACCTGTGGTCTCACGTCCTGGTCGATCTTGTCAAGGGTCTTGAAGAGAAGACTACCGATGGGATGGAGACTCGCAAGGCCGTCTCGCTCCAGATGTTGTCAGGTAATTATTGTGTCTATTCAGAACCAGGGAGGTGTTTCACAAAGATCCTAAGTAACTCGAACGTAACTCTAAGTTGGACTTAAAAGTTATGGAGAGCCATTTGTAGCCTAAAAATAAAATATTTCCAAAAGCAAAAATTGAAGTATTTTAGACTTTCATAAATTCCACATCAAGAACATGAAATCTCCTTGATAATAGAAAGTATGAATCATTTGAATCAACATTTTATGCCTTTTGAAACAACTTTTACAAAATATTTTCAATGATGCTAACGGCTTTCCATAATTTTTAAGTCCAACTTAGAGATAAGTTCAACTTAAGATCTTTGTGAAACACCCCCCTGGAGGGCATTGACTGTGTACTGGAGTGTATGAGTTAATGCCCTTCTGGCTCCAAACTAACAATTTAACCTGTTGAATACCGTGGCTTGCAATAGGTGAAGATGACACCCTTGGAAATTCATGTTGAATGAATATCAGGCTGTTAGCATTAAGTGAATAGTTAGTAAGCCCCATATTCCTATTCTCTTTTCAGGCTGATTGATTGAAAGCAACCAGTGCCCCTGTTATTATATAAGTTTATCTTCATGAGCGTTTTATTAGCATTTGGCCATTGGACATGAGCTGACGCAAATACTATACTTATAGGGGTATTATTATTATTTATACCGTGGATTAAGATATACTTCCATTTTATAGGCCAATAAGTTGACACGGACTTCTTTTTTAAAATCTCTTTGTAGGTGTACTCGGCTACCTGGTTCAAGAGCTGGAAGCGTCGGCTCTTCTTTCCCTTCTGCCCTCTGACCTCCCCTTGACCCTTACCATGCCCTACATGGAGAGGTCACTGCTGAGAGACCGGGCAAGCAGACTGAGGGAGGAGATAGTAGCAGCGGGAATGGAAAGCATTAAGGGTTGCTAGGGAGAGAGAAGGGATGGGAGGGGAGGGGAGGAGAGAGAGAGAGAGGGGGAGAGGGAATGAGATGGAGAGAGAGAGAGAGAGACCGGGCGAGCAGACTTATTAGAGAGAGAGGGGGGGGGGGAAGCATATTTAGGGAAGAGATGACCTCCCCTTGACCCTCACCATGCCCTACATGGAGAGGTCACTGCTTAGAGAACGGGCGAGCAGACTGAGGGAGGAGATAGTAGCAGCGGGAATGGAAAGCATTAAGGATTGCTAGAAAGAGGGGTGGGAGGGGAGGAGATGGAGAGAGAGAGAGAGAGAGATGACCTCCCCTTGACCCTCACCATGCCCCTCACCATGCCCTACATGGAGAGGTCACTGCTTAGAGATCGGGCGAGCAGACTTAGGGAGGAGATAGTAGCAGCGGGAATGGAAAGCATCGAGAGTTGCAAGGGAGAGGGGTAGGAGGGGAGGAGATGGAGAGAGAGTGGGAGAGGGGATGAGATGGAGAGAGAAAGAGAGAGAGAGAGAGAGAGGGTGGGAGGGGAAGAGAGAGAGGAAAGAGGTGGTCAGCAGACTTATGGAGGAGATAGTAGCAGCAGGACTGGAAATCATTGAGGGTTGCTAGGGAGAGATACAGAGATAGGGAGGGAGGGAGGGAGAGAAAAATAGACAGTTGACAAAGAAGTTATTATATTATCTTTTGGTATTATGAATATCTTTAAGAGTATATTTTTTTCATTAGAGTTTATTATCCATTGGAGATACACTGGAGTGTTATTCCAAATATCTCCTTTGAGTTCATGAAAATATTACAGATAATTTCCATTGTGCAATATGTAAACTGTATACAATTTGTTTTTCTTCAAACATTTTGGTGCATGAAATGTTCTTTGTATGATATTATGGTATTTGTGCAAGTCCAAGCTATTTTTTCCCCAATACATTACCGACCAAATCTTAGACTTTAAAAAAGCTAAATGTTTGTATTAATTTGCAAGCCCTGCTAGAGTTTGACAAGACCAAATATCAAGTTAAAGCTAATCTTGTATGGGCATCGTATGTCGAGAGAACATGGCTATGATTCATTCTGGATTGTTTATCCTGCAGTAGATTAATTGTTTAAACCAGTAAAATATAAACAACCTCATAAAAAATTGCTGGAAATCATCTTCAATAGAAACCACAACTCTCATTAGCAAATAGTGACCTGTGTTAAGCACAGGGGTCGGGCCTACTTACCTTGGTTTTCTTTTCTTTCTATGCTCATTACTCAGCCCCTATACACTTTCTACCAAAATCGTTTGGCACATGTCATTTATTTGTAGTCTTGAATATTCATTGTGAGTTTCGTTGGATTCTGTGATAATTTATTTTCTATCATTACCAGAACTCAAGCTTATCTTTAAATGATACCTTTGTTGTCAATCTATGTTCATAATACCGGATTAAAAATGACCAATTCCTTGGACTTGCCCATTTCATTATTTTATTGTCCACTCATTGGTCAATCGAGAATTTGATTTAACCCTTATAAAAACAAAATCTTTATACTCACAAACGATTCACATATATTGTCTAAGTGCAGTATTATTTTCTTTAAAAAAGGAAAACATGTAATATAGAAAATTAAACATTTGTGATATAGATCATGAAGCATATAATGTAATATAGAAACATGTAACTGCAAATTTATTTTGTGCAATAAATGAGCTTATTAAAAAAATTCAATTAAGTTATGTATTGTAACTTTCAGAGTGATCTAATGATGCCTTGTAAAATGAGAGAAATGTGAACAAATGTGAGCAAACCTCATCACTGAAAAGTAAAATCTACAAAGATAAAATTAGATCGAATGTCATGTAAGAGGGAGTGTGCTTAGTTTTAGAAATCTGATGTGCTGATTGTAGCATATTTTTATATTAATAATGATGATAATGAATAATAATAGTAATGATGGTGATGATGATGATGATGGTGATGGTTATGGTGTCGATGATAATGATGGTACTGGATGGTTATGATGACTGGTGATGATAATGATGGTGATGATCATAATAATGATGACAATATATGATGATAAATGGTTATAATTGTGATGACAGGTATTAATTATAAAGAGTGACATTATACCTACAGGGGGTGCGAAATACCCTTGAAATAAAACATATCCATAACGTACACCAAAGGTATTAACAACAAAATATATTCTTAAAAAGTCATGGACCGTCTTGAAATTTTTACTGATCATGACGAAAGACTTCATTCATGGCTGATTGTCAACGACACAGAGTTAAGTCTTTTGTCAATTCTGTTTGTTGCTACGGCAGGCAGCCAGTGAAAAAGAATTTGTTAGATAAAATTATTTACCTTTACCTTTACCCGAGATTCTGGAAGAATGCTGTGTTCTCAGCAGTCGGGCTTCCAGTTCAATTCCATTTTCTTCCTTCTCGTAGTTGGGTGTCTTCTTGGTAGGTTTGTCTGGCTCAGTTCTGCGTCAGGTATTCTACTCATATGGGGAGCAGAACCGCTTGTCCTTCCATACTCGATCCAGTCTGGCTTTAAAGGCATTCACTGTGGTAGCAGTGACTACCTCATCAGGAAGTGTGTTCCAATCATTGATGACACGTTGGCTGAATGCATCCTGCCTAATCTTCGTTGAGCATCTTTGTTTTACGATCTTTAGACTGTGGCCTCTTGTGTTGCTAGTCGAGTGTTCAAAGAAGGTATCAACTGGGATGCGTTCAAGTCCATGGATGATTTTGAAAACCTGAATCATGTCGCCTCGTCGTCTGCGATATTCGAGGGAGGGAAGGTTGAGCGCCCGAAGTCTCTCTATGTAAGGACGGTTGCGGATGTCATAAATCATTTTGGTAGCTCTCTTCTGCACCCTCTCTATGGTTTTGGAGTCTGTCTTGAAGCGAGGGTACCATATGGAATCTCCGTAATCTATGAGAGGTCTGACAAGGCCTTTGTATAGCTTTGGAATTGTGGACCTGTCTCTGCACTCAAAGCTGCGACGGATGCAGGAGAGTACTCCGTTGGCTTTCTTGACTGCATATGCCACATGGTTATGGAATTTTAGCTCGTCATCAATGAGGATGCCGAGATCTTTCTCCTCAGATGTAGCTTCAAGGACATCATCTCCAAGGGCATAGATGTGTTTGACGTTTCCTGGGCCTATGTGTAGTACTTTGCACTTTTGTGTGTTGAAGTGCATTTGCCATGTATTGCTCCATTCCATTAGTGCATCAAGGTCAGATTGGATTGAGCACAGATCATCTTTGTTGGATGCTTTGCCATACAGTTTAGTGTCGTCAGCATAGATCTTGACAGACCCTTGAAGTCCATCTGGTAGGTCATTGATGCACAAGACAAACATTGTTGGGCCGAGAACACTACCCTGCGGCACTCCGCTCCTTACTTTAGTCCAGTCAGATAACTCATCATTGACTCTAACTCTTTGGCATCTACCTTGGAGGAAGTCTGCTATCCATTCCTTAATTTGGCCACATATACCATATGTCTCAAGTTTTGATAGAAGGCGAAGGTGAGGTACACTATCGAAAGCTTTCTTGAAGTCTAAGTATACCACATCGATAGGGGTTCCTTTATCCAGCATCTCAGTCCATGCCTCCATGACAGTCAGGAGCTGTGTCACACAAGAGCGTCCGGGAACGAAGCCATGCTGTTCATCACAAAGTAGGTCATTTTCCATCAGGTGGGCAACTACCTCATCTCGAATGAGTGACTCCAGAATTTTGCATGGTACTGATGTCAAGCTGATTGGTCTGTAGTTCTTAACATCCATCTTACTGTCTTTTTTGTGGACAGGTACCACATGACTGACCTTCCATGCACTTGGTAGTTTGCCTTCCTTCAATGATGCATTGTAGATTATGGAGAGGGGCTCTGAAACTGAGGCGGCTGTTTCTTTTAGAACGCAAGGGTGAATGCCATCAGGTCCGGCACATTTGTACTTCGACAGCTTGACAAGCTTTTCATAAACATCATCTTCAGAGATTGAGATAGATGTCAATGTCACTCCTTTGTGTCTTTGTGGGAGTTTTGGAATGTGCCCTTTATCCTCATCAGTGAATGTAGTGGCGAAGAAGGTGTTCAATGCATCCGCTTTTCCTTTATCAGTTGATATTCGTTCACCGTCCGGAGTTCTGAGTTCGCCTAGTCTGCAAGAGGTTTTGAGTTTGCTATTTGTATATCTCCAGAATGCCTTGGGATTTGATTTCACATTCATAGCCAGGTCTTTCTCAAAATTCCTACATAACTGCTTGGTCAGAGTTTGCAGCTCTTTGGCTAATCTCCTTGCTCTCATGATGTCCACAGGATGTTTGGTCCTCTGTGCCTCTTTCCAAGCTCGATGTTTCTGGCTTTGTTTCCTCATGGCCTCTCTAGTCATCCATCTCTGTTTCTTTCTGCGGTGTTTTGGTTTTGACTTCGGTATGAACTTCTCCATTTTTTCAGTCAGGGTGACTAAAAAGAACTCCCAAGCATCCTCTACACTTTTATTCTCCAATTCAGATTCCCACTCGATTTGGTCTAGCTCTTTACACATATCATCATACTGCCCTCTGTAAAACTGGAGGTGAGGAGTAGGGGTGTGGGTGTCAGGTGTGTATACTGTAAGGCCAAAGAGGATTCCAATATGATCACTTCTTCCAATTCCAGGTACATAGTCTATGTGGTTGATCATGCCGTCCTCGTTCGTGAAAACCAGATCTAGCATACTGGAACGTTGGCCTTCTCTGTATCTGGTATGTTCCCCAATGTGTTGGTGTAGATAACAGTCAGCGACAGTTTCAATGAACTCCTGTTCATTATGGGACCTTGCCCTTCCAAGCTTCCAATCAATGTTGGGATAGTTGAAGTCTCCTGCTATTAGGACATGGGAGGAGTTGGTTGATGTGACTTGTGTAAATGCTCGTTTCAGTTCCTCATGGTTGTCTAGTGATGGGCTTCTGTACATGCATCCAATCAGTAGTTTGTCTGAGCCTCTTAGAGTAATTGAGATCCATACTGACTCATGGAAACAGTGCTGCAAATCACATTCACTGACAAGGTGGTAAAGATCTCTTGCGATATAAATTGCAACTCCTCTATTACCATCCTCCAGATTGCAGTGCAAATCATATCCCTCTAAAATGAAGTCTCTATGTGTAAGGGGGTTTTGGTGGATCTTGGGGAACACTTCTGTCAGCAAGACAAGATCGACGTCATGTGATTGAAGAAGAAGAAGTAGCTCGTTTCGTTTGTTCAGAAGTGAGTCACAGTTTGTGTAGAAGATTTGTAGCTTCCTATCTCTGAGTTTCCTTTTGAACTTGCTTTGATTACCTCTATCTGTATCAGTATCTCCCTCTCCTCCATCATGACTATCATCACCATTGACAGTGCTATTATCATCATCATTACTCTCCATATTAATTTGAGTGCTGTCATCTTCACCGTCACTTTCAGTGAAAAAATCAGAGCTTTCTGACATCAGGCTTGAGTTCATGTGGTCAGTATTTCTCATGGGACTTCTGTAACAGCTTCTTCTCTCATCATTGTCACTACATCTCTCAGTACTTCCATCTTCTTGTATTACACCTTTCTCGTTATCAGCTTTAACAATATTGGTGATATTCCCCTCTCCCAAATCTCTGATACTCATGTCAATGTGGGATTGCTGACATGAGGGAATCTTGTTACATGTACACATGTCATTTTTGTAGTATCCTTTTGCTTTAAAAATGTCCCTTGTGACATTATTATTATCAGCACTGCTGCACTTCATTTCTCTTCCTATTTGTACTGGATTTCTTGTAGCTGGTTTTGAAAGATTCTTGCAATTCCATTCCGCAGTTTCTTTTACTGCTGTATTACTGTGGGGTGATTGCAGATTGTAGTCTGTGCATTGATGCGTTAGCTGACCATCTATTACTAGGTCTCCTATTCTATTTGAGTCTATACGTTGCACTTGATTCAGGCGCTTGTAGTTGGCCAGCTTTGCACAGGAGTCATCACTTATCGTGTTGCATTTCTCATGTTTGCCGCGTCTATGCTCATACCTCTCATCATTGTTAAAGTCTGTTTTCTCTTTCCTTGCAGCACTTTTCATTTGTTCGCCTTCTGCATACACAAATTCATACTCTGCTTCTGTTTCTTGATATTGCGGTAATCTCTCATCTTTCATTGAGTCTTTCATTGTTTGCTCTAGTCAGATTAAAGCAGGATGCTCATTTCCTTGTGAATGGGGGTGTTTTCTGCTCTCACTATTTGTTGTTTTTGTCATCATTTCTCCACCTTCCATCTTTTCTCCACCTTGCATCTCTTCTGCATCATGCTTCTTTTCTGTACTATGCACCTTTTCTGCCCTTTGATCATTCTCTGCAACTTGTGTCTTTTCTGCACCTTTCATATTTTCGGCTCCATACATATTTTCTGCACCTGGCATCTTTTTGGCTCCATACATCTCTTCGGTTTCATGCATCTTTTCTGCACCTTGCATCATTTTTACATCTACCATCTTTTCTGCACCATACATCTTTTCTGCACACTGCACCTTCTCTGCAAGTTTTATCCCCTCTGTACCTTGCAAATTTTCTGAAGGAACATCAAATTTGGAAGTGGTAGACGTCCTTTGCCTTTGTGTTATCTGCTCTGCATTCATATCTTCATTGCTTGAAGTGGGTATCCTTAGTGGCATTGAGGTACCTTTAAAAGGAGATGCTTGGTAACGTTTGGTTATTCTCCCTTTTCTAATTATGCAGTCTTCTCCCATGTCTCTCCTTGTTTTCAGCTCCTTGCGCAATTTCCAGTGGGCCTCTCTCTCTGCTGGGGTACGATCAGGGTCAATAAATATCATGTTATACTCAGAATGACTCCTCAGTTTCCTTGCCTTGGATATAATGCGTTCTCTTGGTGCATCCACTTCGACAAGCAGCACTCTGGGTCTGGTTTTGTCCTGCATTTTATGTCCAAGCCTTATAGCCTGTCGGACAATAACATTTTCAATCATGAGTGTATTGCTGATAAGATTTTGTACAAATTGTCCATCATCCTTTTGGCGGAGAGCACTATTGCCCCCTGTGCTTTCTGGAACATTATGTAGGATGATGTTGTTTCTTCTACGTTCTCTGTCTCTGTACTCCTCGAGGATTGCACTGTTTCCCAAAGTGACATCTAGGACGGTGTTTGGACTGTTACTGTTTCTTTCACTATAATCATCTCTTACTAGTCTGTCAGAGTGAGGATGGGTTGTTTCCACATTCATCTCATGATCAATATATGATCATATGGCAATGCCTGTTCTCTGGGCCTTTGGTGTGATGAAGTCTTGTTGGTAGTCAAAATTGTGAGTTTCGATTTGATATCTTCAGTGTCCGCCTGCAAATATTTCATTCTCATCTCCATATCTGTTACAAGATCCATGAGACTCTTCAGAGTGTGCTCGGATTCCTGTGTTAGGCATTCTTCTTTTCTAGGGTAGGTAGGACATCCTGAATTGGTTTGAAGCTTTGTCTCGATGTTACATGATTTACAGAAAAAGTGGACAGTACTCCACTTACCAATGTCTTTTACTACTTTCGGGTCAAGGGCTGCACATCTTGGGCAGAGCCACTCATTGCACAGTTCACATTCAATAAGCATCTCAGCACGGGTATCTTGGCAGCCGTTGCAAATGAGTCTCAAGTCATCTTCAGTTGAGTTTGTAGTCAGTCCTGTAGAAGTTTTTTCCTCTAATATCTTGCTACTCTTTTTGCCCTTGTCTGTTGCCTTTGAGCTTTCTCCTTTGTCCTGATCTCTGGTATTTTTCTTCTCAGGCTCGAGATTAATTTCACTTTGATCACTTTTCTTCTTCAAGGTTGTTGGTTCTTTTATCTTACTTGGCCTGCCTCGTTTTCCCCCTTGACTGAGAGGCCGCATAGATTTCTTACTAGTTGTTTGAGAACTGGCTTGTCCTGGAGTCATAGGAAGATTCCCAGAGAGTCTGACATTGGATTGCTGTTTTAGGGCAGTTCCTTTCTCAACGCTAGATTTACACAGACTGGATGCTGTTGATTGGGGTGTACCAGAGCAAGCATTATGCAAGCATTACTTTAAACAAACAGAACTGTTATTCCTAGCTCATTTTTCCTGATTGAGTTATCATATAAAAGGTCAGAACTTGCTAGAAATGTGATTTTTCTCCTTGAAATTCAGATACCGTCCGCAAAATGACTTTTTGGTACCCTTTCTTCATATTGATTTTAATCACTCATGCGTGAAATATGTATCATATTCGTTGCATGAAATGAAAGAAGAGGATCTAAGCTTTAAAAATACGTGTCATTTATTAATTATAATTGTGATTATCGATAATTCTCGGTTTCGTGTTTTCTGGGACGCACTGTATAATACCGGCGGCAGCCATTTGCGTACTTAGAGACACCGTACTAGTTGCTTACCTCGGAATTCCAAGAATTAGAGTTGTCCGCTAAGTTCGAATTCTAATCGGAGAACTTGTTTTACCTGAGGAGAAAAGGGAGGAGGAAACGTGAGGTAAAACTTGGTCTTTTACTTGTTCTATTGAATTGAAATATTCTGTTTTTGATTTAGATCACATTCGAGCAGTATAGATGTTGTAAAAATTATGTTTTTATTGAGTCTGGGAATGCTGTGTGCTTTGCCACTCGAGTCCAGCAAAGCATAGACTCTAGACTAGTCTAGAGTCAAACTCAAAGTCAATGCTGTCGATCGATGAGTGTGTCACTCTACTGTGTGTTGCATGTTGGAGTTGGAATGAATGTGTGAATGATTATAGGAGATCGATATGACCTTTGTTTGTTTGTCTGCCCACAAGATAGATTTGACTTTCAAATGGCACTGATTTTCTTTAACATTCTTCAAATGCTTGATCAGATTCTTTATAATTTTAAGGACTAGATCTAGATCTAGATCTAAGTAAGTAGCCTATCCGATAGGCGTCGGGGAATCCCAGACAACTCGCCACAAAGACAACCCGCCCCAAGACAACCCGCCACAATACCCTGGACATCCCGCCACAATACCCTGGAGGCTGGACAACCCGCCACAATACCCTGGACAACTCGCCACACTTTTTCCCATCATGATTTCTAGATCTAAAATGAAATGAAATTGTCAATTTTCATGATTTTCGTGCTTTTATAAACACATTCATTACAAAGAATAAAGAATAAAGTTGATTTCCCTAATTGTAACAATAATATATATTGAAAGCACGAAAATCATGAAAAATTACAATTTCATTTCATTTTAGATCTAGAAATCATGATGGGAAAAAGTGTGGCGAGTTGTCCGGAAAGGCTGTGGCGAGTTGTCCAGGGTATTGTGGCGGGTTGTCCAGGGTATTGTGGCGGGATGTCCAGGGTATTGTGGCGGCTTGTCTTGGGGCGGGTTGTCTTTGTGGCGAGTTGTCTGGACCCCGCATCGGGCTGTACAAGAACTAATCGCGTTTATGTGGAGAGTGGCATCGGCACGGGCGTCAGCCCGAGCGCCTATCATCACTGGTCAACTCACACAGTTTTATTTTCTTTATTTTCATTGTTTCGTTCGTAGAAAATCTACGAACCCCCTGCAAAGCTCTTTCATGAATATTTATGAAGCATGGACCAAAACAGGCCAATGAGCGATGAGGAACCTGGAGATGATATTTGATTGGTTGAATCAAAGTGACCGATCACCAAATAAGGCTAGTCTTATGAATCATGCATGAGAATGCGCTCGTCACATGCACACATACGATACACATATATGAATAATGATGAGTTGACCAGTGATGATAGGCGCTCGGGCTGTCGCCCGCGCCGATGTCAGTCTCCATAACGCGATTAGTACACTTGCCATTTAGTCCGACGCCTATCGGATAGGCTAAGATCTAAGTGGTCCGGATGCTTAATGACTAGACTCTAGAATCTAAAAATAAAGTCTTCACTAGAGGTCTAGATAGTCTAGATCTAGGTCTATACTATAAATAATGCCTCAGTATTGAATGAATTAGTCTAGGTCTAGATCTATGCATGAAATAGCACTGACCATCAATTTGTTGTATATAATATTTTCTAACGGTCAGATTCATGAAATATTGAGTGTAGCCTAAATAAAACTTTTGCAACTTTATTCATTTTTTTTACATGCATTTATTTATTTATTCATGGCATGAAGGGGTGCCGGGTGACCAAAGAGTGAAAGACAAAGTTCACAGAGATTTTGAAAATATTAGAAAATGTGACATTCGACCTATGATTTCTCATATTCTTTACAAATTTATTTTATTCTTTATTACCAAATGGACGGCAAAGTTTTTTTTACTACTAATTGGTTCAACTAGAAAATTTATTGTCAAAGGATTTCAGAGTCAGAGATATCGCGATCTAAAAGTTTGATGTCTGATCGGCGTGCGTGCTGCAACAAAAAAAGATATCTAAACTACGAGACCTTACTTCGCAACCGATGTTGATACAGTATCAGATTTTTGAAATCTTACCAATTTTTTTAGATAGCGAAAGTATAGGTCATGCTCGAATTATGGTCACACCACCATAATATTATTATTACAAGAAGCGATTAGTAGCCAATGCAGCCCATTTTACATGCATAGAATTCAAGATTACAAATGGTAAAAATATACACACACCAAATGATAATCACGGTACAGATACCACTATGGTTTAAATAATTCAAGAAAAACAAAAATAAAACAAACATCAGAAGTCATAAAAACATAATTCATAATTCAATGGAGAGAAGTAATGGAGAGAACAGTACTAGACACATGGATGATTTGCTGGAAGTTTTGAATTTGTTTAAAATTCTGAGCTTGTGTATATAGTCTTGTGCTTGCTCGCTTGACAATTTCATTCACATAACATGACCAGGGCCCGTCTTATAAAGAGTTGTGATTGATCACAACTTGTTTGCGATTGATATCGATCACAACTACCGGCCGGTACTTTATGAACATTAAAGAGATAAGAGACTGCAAACTTAGGATTTATTGGAAGACTTTCGATTGATTTGGATCAATCAAAACTCTTTATAAGACAGGGGCCCATTTCAGATCATTTTGAAAAAGTACTTTTACTTTTTACTTCTCTCAATTCATGATTATCTATGTGTATTGTGGGTGTCACTATCTCTGAATGCACAAAGTACATGTAGACATTCATTAAAACACATTTTGGAGGATTTGATCTGATGTTGTTTTGTTTGGTTCAGTTTGGGAGTTCATTTCCCCTATTTTGCATGGCTGAAGGTTCATTTACTTTCCTGCATTCCAGGGGGGTGTTTCACAAAGACTAAGATCGACTTTAAGTTGGACTTAACTATGACAGGCCACTATTGGTCTCTCAATTATAATCTCTAGATAATATTTTTTTCCTTCAGTAATGAATTCTGTAGATTTGTGACCATGATTTATACGTCCCTTCAGAGACCAATGCCAGTAAATGGTAAGAGCAAACAGTGGCATGAACCGCCTGCCATAGTTAAGTCCAACTTAAATTCGATCTTAGTCTTTGTGAAACACCCCTCAGTAGTAAAAGGTCATGCACGAATGATGGCCAGACTACCTTAGATTCAACCTTCAACTTTCCCTGTTCATGCGCATTCAAACGTTTTCTAGAGTCCAGTAGATGTGGATTGAAGCTAGGATGCGATGTGTGACCCGTTCCAGCCTCCAGCCATGTCCGGTGAGATCTTCCAGCCCCTAGAGACCTTCGAGGAGCAGGTGGAGTCAGGGCGGGGCCCCCTGACGTGTCGCCTCTGCGCCCAGCAATATGAGGACCCCCGCATCCTCAACTGTCACCATGTCTTCTGCGGTAACTGCCTGCGTGGGAGGGCCGTGGATGGTTTCATGACGTGCCCCCTATGTGGGTAAGTAGTGGTCTTCTTCGGAGCAGTCTGCTTCCTTCAATCTTGAATATTCTTGCAGAACTTTGGTATAGTTTGTGTCATAAGGGTAGGGTGCATGTGCCAATAATTTACAAGGTGCATTTACAAGGTAATAACAGCATTGGATCTAGCTGCTGCAGCTTTTTGTAAATTGGAGACGAAAGGCTACGACAGATGGGGCTGTCACAACATTAACTGGGAGGGTGTTTTCAGGTCACATGTCACATGATTTGTAGGAGGAGTTGCAGACGTGGGCTGCTCTACCAGGTATCCATGTAATGCTGTTAAGTCCCACATACTTTAAACACAAAGCCATGATTTATATGCACAGTACATGCTCACATTCTCTCGTACAGAAAATATCTGTTCATTAAAAAAATCAGATTGTACTTATCATGCTTATGTATCTGATACAGACTATTTCCGTGTTCCCTATTTACGTTTGAATTGTGAGGTGCCTGGTTGTGGGAGGTTGCTCGTATTGTTGGATGTTACGCCATTGATGTTATGTTTTATGATTTGTTTAATTGTGTACATTGTTTGTATAAACCTATACCAGTGAGCAACAAAATTTCCATTTAAGTGGACAATAAATCAATTCATTTCAATTCAATTCAATTCAATTCAATATGGGCTTAAACAGTATTGCCCTGATTTTGTTAACATGTTAAACCAGGCAGCCTCGGGTGTTAAAAAGAGCGACAATATTTTATCCCAACAGCACCCGTAGCTTTCTTACCAATGGTTCTAATCTGCCACAAGCTGACCCTGTCATCAATTTTCTTCTCAAGTCATCTGAGCAAGAGAGGGCGCTATGTGCCAACTGTGACACCGTAAGTACATGCACTCACCCTCCCAATTCAGTTTGATGGAGAATGAGCAGAGTAGTACCGGTAACTTACCGTAATCGAGTAATGGGGTGATAATAATACAGTAAGCACTTTGGTCAGTTGTGACTGGTAACGCACTTTATATTAGTTTTTAGTTAAATGCTTAAAAAGTAGCAGTTTTCATGACACATAGATTTTGCTAAAAAGGACATATAAATTTGTATGTATATTATATTTATATGATGCTTAAGTACATGAGATAATCATGACGAATACAGAGAGTATTAAGGTCATAGATGAAGAACATATAGTCCATGTAGAGGTGGTCTGAGAAAGAGGTATTTTGATAAAAGGAAGGATAGCAATTAGGAAATTGTTCTTGTATAGCTACATGTAATATCGCACATATTGCACATCCAAAGCAGTTTGGATAAGATTACCCTATTGCTTTGGCAGCCAATATATTAAAACATCTATAGTGCGCCTGGGTGAGAGAGACAGCTGTGGATAAAATGCTACCGCCAGATAGTTTGCTCCTATCATGCATCTAGTAGTTTCATGAATAACACTTATGCATTATGCAGAGATAAAGTATGCCTCAATGCATACTGGTACATTTTAACTCCCTTTTAAATCTGTAGATCGAAATACAATATTTTAAAACACTTGAATAGATTGAAACATGACTTCCAATGCTCTTTTCTTTTAGATGCAATCTTCAATGTTCTTCTGCAATACATGTAACCAGGCTCTGTGTGCATTGTGTAAAGAGGAAACTCACATGGCCAAGATGTTTGCTTCCCATCAACTGGTTTCTCTCAAGAAACGCACGAGCGAACAGCACAGGAAATGTGGTATGTGGGCAAACATTTAGATTGCGAAGTTCATAATTCCGAAAATAAAAGTAGGGTCCATTCTCACAAAGGTTCATTATTCTGTAAAAACGATACAAGGTTCTATTTTATTTTCTGAATTATGAGCCGCCCGGCTGGCAGAAGGGCGTTAGCGCATGAGCGACTCGAAAACTACTTTTCAAATTATTCGCATTTAAAGATTTTTTTTATATTCAAACTGCTTTCCGTCCTGAAAATTGGTTTAAAACTTAAAAGGCTAAGAGAAATGTTATAGTAGAACACGGCCAAAAAAAAATTTCCGGAAATAAGTCAGTTTTATAAAAGTTTGAGGCGATTTAGTGCTAACACCCTTCTGCTTTAATAGCGCTTCAATTTTTACCTGAAATTCAAGCTAACGCCCTTCTGCCAGCCAGGCGACGAAATATATTTTATATACATCTATTTCATTTTTAGGAATTTTTAACCTTTTGTCAGTTGTAAAATTATGAACCTTCAGAATTACTAACCTACAGATTAAAATACCTTTGGAAAAACAAACCTTTGTGATGATGAAAACCTGTGGAAAAAAGACATGTCCCTCACCTATGAATTCCTGATTGGACTGGTGGATGGTTACATGCACTTTAATAGAAAGAATTCAAAGTCTGAATGATATCAAGATCAAGATCTGAAGAAAAATACATCCCATGTCATGAGGACATTTGAGGTAAAGCACCTTCACTATTGTGTGAGAGTTCTAGATCATTTTGCTCCGTTGTAATCTTTTTATACATTGTATTTCATAGATAAGATATTTGTCTTTTTACTTGCAGCCAAACACAATGATGAGTACATCATGTATTCTACAGAAAAACAGGAGCTGCTGTGCATCAAGTGTTTCAGAGATTTTGAAAAGTAAGTTAGTTCTTGGATTTCATAAAATGATATTCTATGTAAATATTGTCATCTTTGTCATCTATATTGCATATAAGTGTTTCTAACATTAAAATAATACAGGCATGTAACATATTTACATTAAAACAAAATGGAAAGAGGGGGGGGGGGTCATTCTTAGTTTTTCGACCCCTGTTAGCCAAGGGGAGTGTTTCACAAAGACTAATATTGACTTTAAGTTGGACTTAACTATGGCAGGCTCTTCATGCCACTGCTTGCTCTTACCCTTTACTGGTATTGGTCTCTCAAGGGATGTACAAATCATGGTCACAAATCTACATTTTTTGATAATTCATTATTGAAGAATAAAATAATATTTAAAGATTATAATTGTGAGAGCAAAGAGTGGCACAAACGGCCTGCCATAGTAAAGTCCAACTTAAAGTCGATCTTATCTTTGTGAAACACCCCCCTGGACTAAAATACATAATTTTCATTTTCTAGGGATGACAGAGCCTTCTGCCTGGATCTCGAGTCGGCCTACAAACAGAGCTGCCGTCAGCTGGAGGACCGCATCTTGACGATCCGAGACCTGCAGAGTTCCGTGCATGATGCGATCATCCTCTTCCAGGCCCTGATGCAGGAGGTGAGGAGCAACGGGGAGAAGGAGCGGGTCTCCATCCAGGAGCTTTGTGCTGAGATGCAGGAGAGGATGGTGGAGAAGAAGGAGGAGCTGCTGAAGGATGTTGACAGGTAGACTGGCTAAACATGTTCTCTAGTCAAACTTAAAGTAGCTGTGCGAGGGATTAAAACTGTTTTCTAGACTCAATAATTTTTGTATTATTGCAAAGGGGAGGCTAAACTCACCAAAATTATCAACATTTTCCTTTCAGAAATTGCCATGGAATTAATTATTCCTCTATCAAAACTGATCAAAGTGCTACCATTTTTTTTGTCTTTGAACAACCCTCTGTGTTCTGCCAAGAAATGTGACGTCACAATTTGGTCAATCGATCGCAGGCCAGGCTTCGCACAGCTGCATAGCCATTGTTTAGACATTGCAAAACATACAAATATCATTCATCATAATCTACGATCTTGAAGAGGAAGTCCTACTTAATTTAGACATTGAAATTGATGAAAACTGCTTCACAGCAAGTGACAGTAAGACAGCCCTAACCTAAAATGCATTTTGATATTTTTCATCGACAGCCAACAACTGCAGAAGGAGCAGGCGTTCAAGGACCAGCTCCCCAGTCTAGCTGCCTTGCTACCTGCTCTCCAGACGAACCTTGCCATCAGCACCATGTTTGTGAGCGGTGCCAACATGTATGAGTTCCTGGATCTTAGCTCAGTGAGTACTCCTTCTTCACAATAATGGTGATAATAATAAGTTATAATAATAGTGATAATGAGGATGGTAATAATAAGAGCAAAAACAACATGTTTGGGAGAAGTGCCAATGTGTATGATTTCCTGGATCTTAGCTCAGTGAGTGCTCATTTCCTCTTAAAGCTCATGTAGAGTTTTGGTAGCAAAAAGAAAATGGGAATGAAATGTAAAATTCTTAATCACCCCTCCCCCCCTCAAAAAAAAAAAAAATCTGTATGTTACAGGTTCCATTTTGCTCGACTATATGCAATATAGGACCATGAAATATTTCCTCTATAAAGAGACTTTGCAAGTTTAAATACTCTCTTATAAACATATGAGAGAGTATATCAAAGGGACTTGTTAGTAGACTACTTGACGCATCCGCAAAATGCGAAAAATTGAACAGCATCAATTTTTTTTTCCCTCCCCTTTTTTGTTTTTGTTGTTTCTATTTAAAATTATTAAAAAACTTGAATTCGGCGTAAATATTCACAATTGAATGACACACGCCCTTAAAACTAAAACAACAACAACAACAACACACAATTGCATAATATAGGGCCCACATGGAACCCAAGTCCGACTTGAGTTCTCTGTGTGTAGTTTTATGTTATACTTATTCCTTACTCTGTAGCCCTTAGAATGCTTTATTGAGGTTGATTTTATTTATTTCAGCTGTACACAAATCATTATTTAAGGTGATTGGTACATTTTAACCATCCTAATGAACTTGATTGACAATGATTTCTGTAACTTTTCCACCAGTCATTGAACGAGAGACTAGCATCCATCGCCAACCAACCCCATCAGCTGCGGCCCCAGGAGAGCGGGGAGATCAGTACTGACTACGAGGCCAAGTTTGCTCGGTGTCTTCAACCGCTGCTGCGTATCCACCTGGACAACTGCGATGACTGCGGGAGCAGCTCGCCCATCATCCATGTTTCCATGCCAACAACGAGCATCCCGGCATCACCGCAGCAGCAGCCACCAGCGAGGTGAGACGATGAAATCATAGGGCCATGTTTAGACACGTGACGATTCAGGGGTTGTAAGATAGATACTTGTGTCTTGCTCCTGTGACAATTTCCTGCACTAAACAATTTCATCTTCAACCATGGATCTGACACTGTATCTTTCCCCTATCCCTAAAGATTGATTTTAACTAAAACCTAATTTGAATATTATCACTAAACTCCAACCCTACCCTTGACGAAATACAGTCCGGAGCAATTGTCGCAGGAGCAAATGTCAGGTCACCAACTAAAGAAATCCCCTTCAAAGAGTATAAATAACACTGGAAAAATAAAATTGCGAAAGATGACACTAAAAATCTGTATATTACAGTCGAACCTGTTTTAATGACCATCTGTATAGAAAAAACACCTGTCTGTAAAAAAGGCCACATTTTTTGTTACCCTTGAAAGTAGTATCTCATTTAAATCTGTACTAAACCTCTTCATAAAGACCAATGCCTGTAAAGACCAGTTTTCTTGTCTCCTTTGAGCGGTCTTTACATACAGGTTTCAATTTATTACACACAGATCACAGAACACTGGTATGCATAATGACCAATGTTGTACACAGATTATGAATGTACTCCATTTGTCTTTCATTTCTACACCTGTAGAATGTTGTTTTTATTTTGTAACAGCATTTTTTTTTTGGGGGGGGGGGGGAGGGGGGGGGGGGGGGGACCGGGTTTAAAATACAGTCATAGATTGCATTTTGTTAGAAACTGGAAGCAATTGCAACATTTTCCTAGAACTTGTAATCATAATCAAGAACAAGTTACAAGAAGCAATGGTCATGGGCTCATAATGTATGCAAAAATAGCTTGTAAACGCATTCTCATTAGAACTGACAGATGGATTACTATTTAACTCAGGACATCTTGCAGAGCCAATGAACTGAGTAGATTTTAGGGTCATGAGGTCAAAGATCAAAGAGTCATATATGTATATGAGAAATTGCTTGTAATCACGATATTCTGAGAACCTGTTAATGGATTACAATTGAACTTGAATTCGAAAAATTTCTTCTGTTTTGGTTTGTAAAATTGCTCTATGACGGAGGCATCATTTTCGATTGTGCGCAGTCGAATTCCATCTAGTTCTTATGTAAATTGAGAGCTGGTTTAATGAGATAACCATCTGCCAGTGACCATGCAGGGAGGTCTAATCCCTCCTGGCCAAAGTAGTGCAGATAGGCTTTAAGATATGAATAGAATCTGGATCTGGATGAAATAAATTCTTCCATACATCATGTAAAAAAATACAGAACGCGAGAGCACCAGGCACCACAACCCCTGTCCAGCGCATACATCTCTAGCGCCCTCGCTCGCCACCTCTCCCTGACGAACACCCTCCAGGATCCTCTGGTGAGGAAGGGGCTGAGAAGGGGCAGCAAGATGGCGGCCAGCATCAGACATCGCTTGCAGGAGGGCAACGGACCCTTCGTAGAACACTGCAAGGCCTTTGAAGCTAACTTCAGGGTAGGTACCGTAGTCAACCAGGGCCCCCGTTTTATAAACAGTTGGGATTAATCACAGCTTATTTGTGATTTATATCAATTGCAACTATGTACATGAGAGATAAGAGACTGCAAACTTGCCATTAATTATAAGACGGGTCCCAGGGCATCGTTTCACAAAATATCATTGGTACAAGCTCACTGAGTTCCCAATGAAAATTACATTAAGTTACTAAATGTGTTTCAATGGGTTATTGGCGAACTTGCACTTGTGCTGGTTTGGTGAAACAACTTCTTTGCAACTTTTCTACTTTTTTAGGGTTCAATAATTCAACATAATTTTCTTGGTATTATAGTTGTACACATCCTTGGGAAGTTATTGTTTTCTTCTTTCATATGACACCTCAGACATGATCAATGAATCAATCATACCTGACTGAGTCTGTTGTGGCACTTCAGAAACACAAGTGTCCAAGTTAAGTGGATGGCTGTTACATTTGGCTTATGGTTTTGAAAAGACAGGAAATGATGTTGAAGTTCTTAATTGATTACGAAATCGAAACTTGGAAAGATATTATTCTTTTCATTCAAATTGCACAAGGACGATAATAACAGGTGAATGAAATGCTTCATCACCACACACACCTGGGAAGGAAGCATCCATAAATTTGAATACATTTACTTGATAAACGACTTCACTTAGTACGTCACGTTATCTAGAAAATGGCGATGCTCATGTTGATGAGAAACTGAAAGTAGGCACAATTTGTTACTGGTATAGCCCATGTAGTCCGGCAGCCAAATGCAGATTATTGGCCTAACCTTGTTTTAGGGTCTATAGTTTTTTTTTCAATGGATTATCATTGCCTTAACCTTCTAATTGAAGAATCCGATTGCTGACACTCTGTCAGCCTTGAGCAATTTAAGATATGTGACGTCATACAAAATGGCCGCCAAAGTACATGATTTTTCTCTAAAAATGTATAATAAATATACAATAGGGCTTTTTCTACAATTTTGGGCAGCCAAATGTCTGTATCTCTCTAGGACCATCACTAAAAATTGTTTCGTGATGTTGCACGGCCATAGATGACAAGCTAATTTGCATATTTTGAAATAACGCCCTCTATAAATATATTAATTTTGCATAAATATAGGTGTGCCAGCCAAATGCCAATTTCTTATTTCTCAATGGATTATGACTGCCTAAACCTTCTATTTGAAGAATCCGATTGCTGACACTCTGTCAGCCTTGAGCAATTTAAGATATGTGACGTCATACAAAATGGCCGCCAAAGTACATGATTTTTCTCTAAAAATGTATAATAAATATAAAACAAGGATTTTTCTACAATTTTGGGCTGCCAAATGTCTGTATCTCTCTAGGACCATCACTAAAAATTGTTTCGTGATGTTGCACGGCCATAGATGACAAGCTAATTTGCATATTTTGAAATAGCGCCCTCTATAAATATATTAATTTTGCATAAAAATAGGTGTGCCAGCCAAATGCCAATTTCTTAGATCTACGTGACGTTAAACACATTTTATATGCTTCGTATGCATGAAATAATTACGATTGTGCTGCATTTATCTTACATATTTTTTGGTCTAAATTAAGATACATGTAAAGAAACCAAGATCTACAAGAGAATCAGTGAGAAGTGATTTTACGGTACATTATTGTTCCATTCATAGGCTTTATTTAGACCAGCATGGATCCAGCGTCAGTAAATGATGATAAAGCATTTGGCATCGGTACCAGACAGATGCATGGGTTTTAACAGAAGTTACCTGGTGGATTCTATGACACAATTTCCAAGAAAGTCTACAACGGGTACCTGACAGAAATTGTCAGCCCAGACACCAACTGTAAACCAAAGTGATTCTGGAGTTTCATAAACGGCAAGCGATGCGATGCTTCAGGGTTGGCTCCATTGAAATAATCTAATGGAATGACTTACTCAGATAGCCTCTCAAAGGCAAACATTCTAAGTAATCAGTTTTCATCCATCTTCAACTGCAATGAAGATATGACTAGTCTGAGAGACAAAGGACGAAGCCCCTACCCAACCATGGATCACGTTACTATCTCGCCACCGGGTGTTCTGAAGATCCTGTCTGAGCTTGATGTTCATAAAGCCACTGGTCCTGACCAAATCCCAGCCAGGCTTCTGACCACCAAACTGACACCTGTGTTCCCTCTATTCTTCCAAGCCTCCCTTAACCAGAGCGTGCATACCTGATAAATGGAAGATGGCTATATATATATTGATCCCATCTTCAAGAAAGGTGACCGTAGCAAGCCAGAGAACTACAAAGCTGTCTCTCGGACGTCAGTAACCTGTGAAGTACTGGAGCACATCGTTCTTAGCAGCAACATGAACCACCTTGAAAGCCACAACATCTTTTCTGATGCACAACATGGCTTTCGAAAGAAGCGATCCTGCGTCTCACAGCTTGTCCTTGCTGTCCTGGACCTTGCCAAAGGCATCAATGCCAGAGACCAATTGGACATGACACTCCTTGGTTTCTCCAAATCATTTGACAAGGTTCCCCATGGAAGGCTAGCTGTTACACAAGCTCCAATTCTATGGAATCTGGGAACCCACACATGCTTGGTTTTCTGGCTTCCTGAGTTACAGGACCCAGCAGGTATTACTGGAAGGACCCATCTCCAACACCCGCCAAGTAACATCTGGCATCCCGCAAGGCAGCGTTATCGGCCAGATGCTGTTTCTCCTCTTCCTCAATGATCTGCCACCGTACCTCTCCCCAAACCCAACAGTCAGGCTCTTTGCTGACGATGGCATGCTATACAGCAACATCAAGACATAGGAAGACGCCTAACGTTTCCAAGAGGATCTTGACTCACTGCAACGCTGGGAGCGTGATTGGCTGATGGAATTCATCCCACATAAATGTCAGGTTCTACATGTCACCAATAAACGCAAATCCATCATCAAATTCACGGACAGACCCTAGATGACAAAAATATAGCAAAGTATCAAGGTGTTGAGTCACAGAAAAACCTCAGCTGGAACCCACATATCAACATTATCAGTAAATACTCCAACTCCACCCGTGCCTTTCTTCAAAGAAATATCCAACCATGTCCTAGAAAAGTTAAATAATTGTGCTACCATACTCGCCTTCAACCAATCATGGAGTATGCCATCATCATAATTATATGGGACCCTAACACTCAAACAATTAGCAATCATCAAGAAGCTTGAAATGGGTCAACGGCGCTATGTCCGCTCCTTCTGCAATGACTACTGCAGGACAAGCAAAGTAGAAGCCATCCTGAACCAGCTCAAGTGGCCAACATTACAAGAACGCAGGGTACAGGCTCAGGTGGTGTTGATCTTTCGCATCAACAACCCGCTGAAAGACTTTCCACATACTTTCCTAAATCCATCAACATCCCTGCACAGAGGGCATTCCAAGAAGATAATTGTTCATTTTGCCTGAATGCTTGTCTAAAAGAGGAGCTTCTTCCCGGATACAATAAGACTCTGGAACTCCCTCCCTTTGAACACCGTCAATTGTACCTCTTTTTTAACAGCTTCAAGCAAGAGTTTCTTGCTGTGCATCTCCTGCTATGGCTAAACAGTCAAATCCTAGAGAGGCAGGTCCTGTTGCAGTTGCTGCAGACAAATTTCATGTGTGGCTGTGCTGTTGAAGCCGTGGCTATCTGCCGTCTTTGTTGCCTTTTCTCCTCCCACTGTTCTACTCTCTTCTGATCACTCCTCTGTATACATGTCTTCACAGCGCATCTCCATTTGAGGCAGTCTGAAGCATAGGCTTCCCATTTTGTAGGGTTGATTTCACTGGCCTCCATATCCCTCTTGCACACATCCATGAAGCGAAGGCCAGGTCTTCTAACAGTCCTGGTTCTGGTCGCTAACTTTCCCTACAAGATGTCTTTTGAAATGCGGCCGTCTTCCATACGACTGACATGACCAAGCCATCTCAGCCGTCGTTGTGATAGAAGAGCGTAGATGGTCATCATCTCTCCTTTTTTGAGGACATCCTTGTTTGGAATGTGTTCCTGCCATTTGATGCCTAGGATTCGCCTCAAGTAGCGGAAATGGAAAACATTCAAACGGCGCTCCTGACTTGCATACAGGGTTCACGACTCACTGCCATACAAGAGAGTGCTGAGCACAAAGGCCTGGTAGATCTTCATTTTCGTGTTGGTGGTTTATAGTAAAGTGTTCTTCCAGGCCTGCTTTGAGTGTCTAGCAATCTTGGTTGCTGCCTTGCCAATGTGAACGTTGATCTCGAGATCAAGGGAGAGGTTGCTTAATACATGGAGCCGAGGTAGGTGAAGTTTTCAACCACTTGGAGGGTGTAGTTTAATTAACATTGGAGGATTCAAAAGTCTATGACACCAAGTTGATCTACTCTAGAGTAATAGGACTGCAGGCAAGTTGAAGATATGTCAATATCAAGAATATTTTGTCATGAAAGCTTTCACCAGGTCAAAGGCGAACTTGAAGAATTTGACAAAGGTTGACGTGTCACTTGAGCAACCTTGTACAGCCCGTTTGATGGTTGTGCTCTACTCTGGATTAAAATCTGATGATCTTTGGTTGGTGTGCCACCAGGGTTTCTAGAATTCATGACGAATCGAGAGTCATCCAAAAGAGTCTTCCTTCCCACCTCACTGCTTCCCTCCCAGAAACTACTGACAACAAACTACAGTTGATCGACATCATAATACCGGTATGCGTGATTCTGCAGAATGATGAGGTGTTCAGAAATAGGCAAAAGCACAAGCTGGTCATTACCGGTCAAGATGAGTTATCTGTTGAAGTGATACCAGGCAGCGATGTGATGCCAAAGGAAGATCTTTCCATAACAAATGAAGAAGCAGACAACATCATAGTACAGCAAGCGATTCAAATTGCTGCTAATGAGAAAAGGTATGTTAGGATCCTGGCTGTTAGGGTTAGGGTCCATCATTATATACATGAATAACTTAGAACGCCAATGATCATGGCGTCATCAAAGAGCGAACTGTTATTGACATTCCTGCCACTGTACACAAGTTAGAAGATATCATTCCATCGATGTTGGCAGGACATGCGTTGAGGGGATGCGACACTATTTGGGCATACTTTGGGATTGAAAAGGGTACATGCATTGCTGAAAGTGATGAAGCAGAAGATTTGACTCCCTTTGGACTCAGTTGGCAAGAGAGCTCATCTGCAAACATGTGTGTGGAAGCACGCCTTGCAGTCACGACCCACATCATTGGATCCTACAAAGTATGGCTATGCAAAAGAAGAGGAAACCAAATCCCTGATCCCTGTCACAGTACTATGTAAATCATCACGGTGCCAATGCAACAAAGCAAAACTAGCATGCACAATTTTCTGTGGTTTTCGCGCCTCTGTCGAGTGTTATAACGATCAAACTAAAGCAGCAAATGATAGCCATTGGAAGGTAACCATGTGTGGTCATTTTGGGTGGATATTTCGCTTTATTAAACTCATAAATTCCCTTGTAAGAGAGGAACCTTTTCATGATAGGTTCATATAAAAGAATGTATTACCTCAAAATACAAATCAAATTTCGGAATGCTGTCACTGAAAACGGGCATTTATAACCATATGGTACCTCATATCTATGGGACAGAGAGCATGAAATTCTAGCTTGTTTTCTTCAAGTATTAAAGATAAAGACCAGTTATGGTCATGCGATTGCATTGTGAAAGAAACGTTGTGGAATCGATCAGAAAAGGTTGATCATCTAGCTTATAAGTATTGGTGTGTACTGCAAGGTTCTGGAATCATCAAAACGATTAGAAATTTGGCCCAGTCTTGGTAAAGTTACAAGCACTGTACACAGAAGGATGTATATGGGACTACGCGACACGTGCGCGATATCTATCAGGTCTAAATAGATATAATAATTTACCAAATATATCAATTAGTAGGCGGTTTCTCGGCAAAATTTGTATCATCACGTATTAGTCAAAACATATTCTTTCACATGATTGGTGATAAGAGCTTCCATTTCATTTTTTGAGAGGGGGGCGTTTCCAAAACTGATCTTTACCTTTAAAGTACAAAATAACAAAAAAATCACACCAAAATGTGGTGCACAATGTTTACTTATTGTTTTCAGTGCGTCTGACTTATACAAAATGTTAATTTCATGTACCGTATTTGCCGGTGTATAGGACGCAGTATTTTTTTTTTTTTTTTTTTTTTTAGTTTCGATTTATGGCGCTATGCCTGGCAATGTCTCCCAGCTCAGTAATCAGTGTGTTGACTCACCACTCGGAAACTACAACAACACTAAAATTTGTCTGTCATCTTAGTTTGAAAGTAATCTTTCTAATAGATCTCAATATGTAGTTTATAATAATAATTCCTCAATTTTTTTTCTATAACAAATGGTGTACCACAAGGTACACCACTGGTACCATAGGTACTTTATTGTTTTTAATTCACATTAATGATCTTACACATTCTTCTAAAAACGACATTGTTACTATTATTTGTGACAAGTTTACAAGCACAAATCAGCGCCTTTAACTGCACCTCGGTGTTAAATGAAGGTCCTTCCCTGCGTGGGTTTTCGGCAACAAAACAACAACAAAACAAAAAAAACTAATGTAGCAAAATACTGTAAACAATTTTGTTATCATTAATTTTGGTAAAAAAGGGTATTTTGGCGGCCATTTTGTGTGACGTCACATATCTCAAATTGCTCAAGGCTGACAGAGTGTCAGCAATCGGATTCTTCAAATTGATGGTCTAAGGAACTATAATAAAAAAATAAAAAAACTATAGACCCTAAAACAAGGTATATCGTGATGGCTGCCGGACTATAATGGCCATTATGGTCAAGTGTAGTTTTGCAAGCTTCACAATTAGAAAACATGATACAGTTACCATGGTTACACAATATGTGAGGTAAGATCCTTCCATCATGATTATAGTGTCTTAAAAAAAAGAAAATAAGAAATTTCCAATTGTGCAATTTTCAACGATAGCCTTTTCAAAGCCTTTATGAAACAAAAATAACAGCCATTTACTGATCTTGGACACTGCAGACTGCCTGATGTTGTTCATGCTGATTCACTGTTCATGAGTGGGTGTCGTGCGAAAGAAGAGAAAATGAGCTTCCCAATGATGTGTCCAATAATTGAGAAATATGTCAGATGGAGTAATTTACCCCAAAACTTGTGTTTCTTTTTGAGGGACACCCTGTATAATTCATGCACCAATGATGTGCAGAAATGCATTATTTTTATCATTGTTATAAATGACAGTTAACTCTGCATTAGTCAGACCGGTTGGGACCACAACATATAGTTTGACCTATGCAAAATTCAACTGAAAAAGTGTAAATTCAATTCAATTCAATTCAAAGTTTATTCAACACTCTTCATAAAAATATTTAAAACATACAAATACAGAATGGAGTTATAAATATAAAAAAACACAAGAAAGTGATAACAAATACAATGGCAATAGAGCATTTGGGATAGGCAGAAAGGAGGGAAGTTCCTTAAATAAAAGCCTACCCCTAAAAACACACATACATGAAAACGAGAACAAAAGAACAGAACAAAATAACAAAGAACATATTAAAACTTACTATCATGCACGATCAGAGTATATAAGAAAAATGTCAAAAATTTGCCTATACTATTGATACTGATTATTATACTTGTTTAACAGAAATTGTTTATATTTAATTTTAAAAAGATTGAGAGTTTTGCATTTTTTTATTTCCTGACGTATACTATTCCATATTAATGGTCCTTTAAAAAATAGTGAATTTTTCATACAAGTCGTTCTAATCTTGGGGAGGTGATAATTTAGGGCATTTCTAGTATTAAAGTTATGCACATCACAATTCAAGTTAAAACGTGTTGATAAAGAGGTAGGCAAGTTGCCATTAAAACATGAAAACATGAAAACATGAAAACTGCAATATAAAAATTATGCATATCGATTACATTCAAAATTCCAAGTTTACAAACAAAATAACACACGTTTTGCTTAGTTTGGTCCAAAAAATTGATTTGACTTGGGTAAAATTCAACCTTTGCAACTTTGAATTATACAGAGTTCATTTCTAAACTATGTCCATTCCATCTGCCTTTTAGTTGCTTCAGCATCGTATCCAGAAGATGAAAGAACAGGTTCAAGAAATTCACAGGGATATCACACGCAGGAAATGCCTGGCAAAGAAAGAGAAGGTAAGTTAACCCTTTGCCTACAGGAACCGGGTGGTCTTTATATAAAGCCTATGGGAATGAGAGAATTCAGTAGTCAGAGGATTTAAAAACGCAAAGTGAATATTTTAATTCAAATGACATAAATAAAAAATTGGTTTATTGAAAGATGCAAAGTAATAGTTGAAGGACATATTGTGCAATGTTTAAAATGTTACAAAGGACATAACATAGAATCATCAATAATTTTGTTTAAAAATTATAAGTGGCCGTTAAAGTACATAATCATTGCAAATTGAAATCATACTCTCAAATAAAAACATGCACAATTATATATTTTAAAATAGAAAATTGCTTGATGTATAATAATGCATTATGAAAGACATAGTTATTTTTAATTAATCATTTCAAGATACATAATTGCCAGTATGTGTGAATCTGAATCAACATTAGATAAAGTGAAATGAGACATAAACTATATATTTTGTAATGCAATTATAAAAGAAATCAAATCAATCTTAAGTCTTTACAAGACAGTGCCCAGAATTGTCAATTAAATTTTAACTCATATAATGGATGTACAAGTCAAAATATTGTCTCAGTAGTTGGAAGTTCAGACACTTTTTTTTTCTTTCTTTCAATTTAAAGGTAAAGACCAGTATTGGTAACGCCCCAATTTCAAAAAATGAAATGGAAGCTCTCATTACCAATCATGTGAAAGAATATGTTTTGACTAATACATGATGATAAAAAATTTGCCGGGAAACCGCCTACTAATTCATATATTTGGTAAATTTGTTTCTCTCATGGTCGTGTGAGAGATATAGGGTAGTCCCATATACATCTTTCTGTGTATAGTGCTTGTAACTTTACGAAGAATGGGCCAAATTTCTTATCATTTTGATGATTCCAGAACCTTGCAGATGCTAGATGCTAGATGATCAACCTTTTCTGATCGATTCCACAACGTTTCTTTCACAATGCAATCGCATGACCATTACTGGTCTTTACCTTTAAGATCTGGGACCCATTTCACAAAGCCTTTTTCAATGATAAATGACAAAAATCATCGACAAATCTGCTGATAACCAATCAGATGCAAGAATTTCACTAGCATATTACAAAAACTGTCATTTGTCACTGATGAAAAGTTTTGTGAAATGGGGCCCTGATCAGAAGTTTTTATATCTTGCATTAAAGGGTGAATAAAATAATTTGTATCGAGGCACTTCACAAAGTCGTGTGCATTCAAAATGGTCCGTTGTTATGCATACGTTATAAGTGTGTACAGAGTAGAATAAGTTTGATTTTCCCCTCCCCTGGCACAGGTGACTCCAAATACTTAATAATGATAATGATATATCTTTCATCAGGTGACGGATGTTCTGGATGAATGCAGTCAGGTTGAAATCCAAATCGGTACCCATACTGCTACACTGGAACACATGAAAGTTATCTTTCAAAAGGTATGTTAAATTGTTTTAATCCCTTCAAACTTCACTGATCTCTTTCTCTAATATTGCGCTTTTATCAAAATCAACTTGATTGCAGGGTTTGTGTGTTTTATTTCTGTAATAAAAAGAAATAACATACATAATGGAATTTAAGATTCAAATCCGGCAGATGGCCCATTTTGCTTGGTAAAGAACAGTTGTTCCTTCTTGGGGTTGACTTTCCTTTTATAAACATGGCAAGACCTACACTATACCGTGACAGGGGTGCATTCCAGTTGTCTGACGTTGGTGACACAGAGGTTTAAAAAAACTGGCAGCTGACTCTAACTTCAGTTCATCTGTACACATATGAGCAAGGTATCTGAACTATAGACATCAAAACTCTCAGAGATAAAAAAAAAACTTTTGCAATTGTCACAGAACAAATTTATGTAACTTCTCTAATTTGTTTTTCTTCTTTGTCATCCTTGTGTACAGATATGGCAAGAGATGTTAGATAGGGTCTCTAGTGAGCAGGAGATCTACCAGACACAGCTGAAAGACATGAACTACCTCAAACAGGAGAATAGTCACCTAGCAACCATCGCTAGGCAGATAGCACCTTATATCACCTCCATCGACGCTGTTACCAAGCAGATAGACCCAAGGTACTATACTGCCATATGCTTCTTCTTTTTTCTGGAGACATCCATGTACATGATAATGCGACATTCATTGTTTTCTCTTTTTTTCTCTTATACTTGCAATTCATTATGCATACAGTAGGCTTACGGTTGCACCATGTGAGAGAGGGGGGAGGATTGGGGAATCCTAAAAAGGACTGTCGGTAATCTTTATTGAGCTTATAGTTCTAAAGAGAATATAGCGTCGGTTGAAGAGGATGGGTAGTAGGAGGGGCTAGACATTTCGAACAGCTTGACTATCCGTCGTCACACGGTACAACCGTAAGCCTACTGTATATCTACATCACCATGCAAGCCAATACTTATAAGCAGCATCTAATTCATTATTCGTTGTATCTTGCTATTCTGTGCTATATGCATTTATGTTCAGTAACATGGATTGGTAAAGAAGGCCTTCAAGTTATAGCTATTTAGCTAATCTTTTTCTTTTCCTGGCATCCCTGTGATTCAGTTCAAGCCTTACTGTTATTTTGTATGCGCTGATCTGTTCTTCTCATTTTTCTCCTAATATTAAAACAACTTATCATCAGGTTGGAATCCCCCTTAACTATGAATTAATCTAACAAAATAATGATAGGTTGTGTTGTTTAGCATGGTAGGTACATTTTATAATGACAACCCAGATATCTGTGTTTAAAGATAAAGTTGAGTTCTGGTCATGCGATTGCATTGTAAAAGAAACGTTGTGGAATCGTTCAGAAAAGGTTGATCATCTAGCATATTAGTATTGGTATGTACTGCAGGGTTCTGGAATCATCAAAATGATAAGAAATTTGGCCCAGTCTTGGTAAAGTTACAAGCTCTGTACACAGAAAGATGTATATGGGACCTCGTGATATCTATCTAGTCCAGATAGATATGATAATATCACCAAATATATTAATTAGTAGGCGGTTTCCCTGCAAAATTTGTATCATCACGTATTAGTCAAAACATATTCTTTCACATGTTTGCCAATACAAGCTTCCATTTTATTTTTTGAGTGGGGGGTGTTTCCAAAATTGGTCTTTGCCTTGCCCTAATCTTATTTGTAACTTTTTTATAACGAGTTTTAACAAATGTACAAGAAGTATGGCATGCTGAGTGTCGTGTTTGTTCTTTCACTCCCACTCACAATCAGGAGAACCAAGGAAGGTGACGAGAAGCGTGACGTCACCAGATGACATCGTCCATCTATCTGTCTCCCTCGCTTGTCACCTTGCATGAACTTTGAAACCTTGACTTTCCATTCCGTGTACCATTACAATGCCTTTGTGTGACCTTTCAACTATTAACCTTGTGTTTGAGGCCGTTGCCAATAGCGACCGTCGTCACAACATATAGCAGCATGGTATGTGTTTGTTTTTCTTGTGCAAATTGTGTTTACCTCAAGATAGTGAAGAATTTGTAGTCAGATGAGGAAATTCAGTAACATTTCCATATTTTGATATAAATATAAAAACGACATGAAAATATGCAAGTGTATCAAAGTACATGCATGTCTTTTTTTCTGCAATGACCCAGAAGTATCTCTTGTCTGTTATCAAATTTACCAGGGTCCCGTTGCATTAAATTTACCATTAAAGGTAACTTTGCCATCAATGGTAACTTCCAGGAATACTTGATTTGTATTGGCTGTTGAGCAATGTTACCATGGTAGTTACCATTGATGGCAGAGTTACCTTAATTGTAAGTTTAATGCAACAGGTCCCAGGTTTACACAAAAATACAATTCATATGTATGCTACCACATTCCATTCTCCTAGATCTGGACGTACTCCTGGCTAGGCTATGTTTGCAATTTCCTACTTATTGCTTGCTAAAAATCAGAATTAGTTTTGCATTGTCTTCTATGTATTCCTTAACCTGTCCTAACAAAGATTGTTATAATATTGTTACATAGATCCAAATAATGTGATTGTAATGTTTTCAAATAATAACAAATAAGAGATATGAGAAATGTTTCATCTTTTGTTTCAATATTTGTTCTTCTTCCTTCTTCCAGATCAAGATCAGCAAGCCCACATGAGAGTGAGGACGAGGGGTCAGAGGGCAACCCTCTGCACATCACCAAGCTCGTACTCACCAGTAACACCAAGAACAGCATCACTGACTCTACAGAGAGAGACCCTGATACAAGCATCGCCAAGCTCGTACTCGCCAGTAACACCAAGAACAGCGTCACTGATTCTTCAGAGAGAGACCCTGATACAAGCCCTAGCCAGTCCCTCGTGTCACCTGATTGCAATACCGACACGTCACATGATACCCCCAGCACCGTGTCACATGATGCAAGTGGATCACATGACGTGCTGGAGGCGAAGAAGGCATTTCATCGGACCTTGAGCGAGCAGGAAGAGTTTGAACGGCTGCGCGCCAAGAAGATTGTCATGGATGCCATCATGTCAGAGCAGTGTAAGGAAGCCCTGAAGGAGAGCAGTGTGAGCAACGGTCTGGAACCTGATCTTCCTTGCGGAAGCAGTCAAAGGCCACAAGCTAGCAATGGTGTGGAGGATGACCAGAAGTGCATTGATGCTGATAGGGGGTTGACTGTAACTGCCAAGTTGGACCTTGACCATCCTTGCGGAAGCACTCAAAGGCCGCAGTTGGGTAAAAGTTTGGAGGAACCAAAGAACTATGCAGATGCAGATAGGCATGTGAAAGTAACTAATGGTCTGGACACCGAACATTCTTGTGGTAGCGGACAAGGTCCAAAAGCAGAAAAAGGTATAGAGGAGACACAGAAAAGCGGCAAGGCTGATAGGTTGTTGAAAGTTGTGGATGTCAATGGAAGCAGCAGGGATTTGAGTCATGACTTGGGGATCGTGAAACAGAGAGTGAAACGCGAGAGACTGGGTGATGAAGGGATCGTCCAGACGACTGTGACTGAAGCAGATGCTGAAGAGGGCGGCGTTTCTGTGAGTTCCCGCGTGAAACGGTTCAGCTTGAGCGACGACCAGGTGGAGATGGCCCAGAAGCAGCAGGCCAGTGCCTGTCCTGGCTCTCCTCGCCCTCCTCGGGCACAGAACGACGCAAAGCGTGTGGTAGTCAAACCGAACGATGCCGAAGTGAAGCAGCGCTCGGTGATGAGTGTTACAGTCACAACATCAGAGGACACCTCCTCCACACACACCAGCACTCCTACTAGTATTGAACATTCAAAAGGAAAAGGACCAGTAACGGATGAAACGGAGAACATTGTGTTGAGGGTCAGGAATCGAAGAAAATTGAGAGAACAGGCCACCTTGGCCAATAATTCATGATTGCAATATGATTATTGTTGAAGAAAATTTAGAAAGCAGGCCAACTTAGCCAAGATTTCATGATTTTAATACGATGATTATAGGTTGTGGAAAATTGAGAGAACTGGCAAACATCGTAAAGAATTCTTGATTGCAATACAACTCTCGCTTGATAGAGTGTGGATGTGCCTTCAGAAATATCTAAGTATCTATGCCTTGAAGAGAATTCCTTTTTTTCCTTTAAACTGACAAGAACTTTTGTTAGTGTAAAGAAAATAAGTTACATTGTAACAGGATCATTACAGATTTTATATGGAGAAAAAAACAATGAAATATTTGTGATATTTGATTATTTATTCATATTCATGTATTTATTTATTTATTAAAACCTAGCATCAGAAAAAAGTACAATTTCAAGACAGAATTAATTCCAAACTGATTATTCAACTGAAAGCCAGGCAAAGTAATAGTGATCTGTCATGAAAATATCATGTTGAACTGATTCTCAGTCAATGAGTGTATTTTTCTACCATTTAGAAACTTTTTTCTGAGTACTTCATTCTTGCCTTGATAGTAGTTACGGTAACCAATTTTTTTCTTGAAATAGTACTATGAACTAATTTTAGAGACTTAGACCAATTACGTGTCATAGGTTTTTATTAAGTTAAGAGATTTTGTTAAAGAAAATTTCCCGCAGGTCCCAGTGTTTGTGATCTCAATCCCTTGGGATTGCAATAGAATTCTTTTTTACGGTTCTTACTTGTGTTTATTTTATTTATTTTTTTATTTTTTTTAAAATTAAGATTCTTCAATCATTCTTGCAAGTTTCATAGCACCAAGTATTCATGTTGGATGAATCAGAGGGTGACATATTTGGAAATTGAAATGCATGCAAGTTTCTTGCCCAAAAATTGGTCAACATTAACAAATCACAAATGTTTCATATTGCAAAAGATGCCCTCTTTTTTTTTGGGGGGGGGGATTAGATGGATTGGGCTGCTGTAGTTAAAGATTTGTTTTTGCTGTGGGTAGGTTTTTTGTGTTAAAAGAGGAGGAAGTAAGAAGAGTGTTGAGGCGAGAGAGGGTTTTTTGAGATAGGTCCAACCCATTAGATATTTATAATGAAATAGAACTGAAGAAAAGGTATATAGGTTCACGCGAGATGGATGCATGAGGAATATAGATTTGTTGATGGAAGACTTGGAAACTCCTACCAGGAGGAACCATGCAGTTCCTGGTACCCTTCAAGTATTTATAGCCCTCTCTTTTTACGGACAGGGAGCTCTGTTTAGCAACACGGCAACAATACAAGTTTATGAAACACCCCCCTGGTTTGGTCATCCCATGGACCCATCTTCGTTTATGGGTCCATGGTGAAATAAATCAAAAGAATATTCTGTATTTATATTTGTGTAAATGTCTCTAAAAGATAAACTGCTGCAGTTTTCTGCCTCGTATGTGATCAGGCCATAACAGATGATATGACAACAAAGTAACATTTTGTAGAATTTCCTGAGACATTGTATTTGTTTTCAAAATCTTTGAGTCATAATATTATCTTTCTTGTTTTAGTCACTGAACAGCCTGGGACCTTACAAAGAAAGTGTTTTAAAAAATGGAAAATTAATTTTAATATTCCATTTGCCCATAGTAACCATATTCATATTGATTAAATGAGTCTCCCTGAGAGGATTATAATTATAATGAATTTCGACCTTTATTTACTTATTCACCTGAAAAATGTGTGTATTTATGAAGAATTGTTATAAAACAAAGAGCAGGCATCTCTTACACGTCACTTTTCTTTCTTTTGCTTTAATCCCTTTACCATTCTCTTCTTCTCCTTCTTCTCCTCCTTCTCCTCCTCCTTCTCCTTCTCCTCCTTCATCCTCATTTATTTATCCCTATACCATTCTTCTCTTCTTCTTCTCTTTCTTCTCTCCTTTATCCTTTTCTTCTCTTTCTTCCTTTTTCCTTTATCCCTTTCTTCCTTTTTCCAGCACAAAGTAGAGATACATTTCAATTTTTGTAATTTCTCTCGATATTTATTATCACTGACTCATTATTTCTTAATTTCCATGATTAATTTTTCATGCATACACATACATACATGTACATTTACAATGAGTTAATATGAAATCGATGTATTTGGGGGGTCACAGATTCAATTTCAAGACTTGCTCAAAACTTATTTTCTTGACAGCATAAAATCTTAGATTAAAGGCTACTTAAAACCTTTTTCTATAGAGTGGAGAAGTGTGACGTCATCAAAAATCTTTTTTTAGAATTTCTCAATTTTTTCTTCATATTCCGAAAGAACACCCAAAATAATGTCCAAATGTCGAAAACCAATTGAATATGTTACGTATTGGCTGAGATATGACTATCTGAATGAATATATGTCCTATGGGAGCTCAGTGTTATATGCTCTGGCTCCTAACCATTAGGAGCCAGAGCATATAACACTGAGTTCCTATGGGGAGTATATTTATTCAGATGGTCATATCTCAGTCAATATTTAACATATTCGATTGGTTTTCGACATTTGGACATTATTTTGGGTGTTCTTTCGGAATATGAAAAGAAAATTGAGAAATTCTACAAATAGATTTTTATGACGTCACAGCTTCGGTACTCTATACCGGTACACCATAAACAAAAATTAAATCTTATTTTTTTAGTACAATGTATGTGTACAGTTATGGTATACCAGTGGATATAAATCACATTTTTCCTATTCCTTTGCATAATTAAGATATTTTGCATCTTGTTAATTTGCCATCGTGTCTCCCTCCTACATGTAGTGCGTGGATAGTTGGACATTATAAAAGAAATTCCATATTGACACAGCAGTATTAGCCTACATTTAATTATAATTATTTAAACACCGGGTGATGCAAACAACTGTTCATTTCATTTGTTTAAAAAAATCACTTGCACAACATAAGCCATGAATCATCCAACATTATGGTAAAATGGCTGTTCAATAATGCTTTTGAGGATATTGCATTCAGAAGATAACATTCCAAACACTTATTTTGGACGACATCTCAATGAAAATGAGAAAGTATAATTAAAGTTTTTCTATCACAAGTAGTTGGGCTCCTCTAGCTTTAAACAGACGTCATTCCCTGAACAAAAAATTATTTGGTGTAGTACATTTCACAGAACAAGTTATTTAAAATGAAAAGTGGTGCAAAATAAAGTAAATATAACGTGCCAATGTGATTATTCACTACATAAAACTGAAAACAAAAAGCTTTCAAATTGAGAGAAAATATATTGCATGTGCAAAGTAATTGGGGCCAGTCACCACGAAATGAGTCCAGTGTCGCATTAGGCTCAATCGTAGTAATAGCGATGTATAGTGTGTATGTACTGAAAATTGACCCACCTACCACATTTAAGATTTTTCCAAAAATTGACTTATTAATGTCTTGTAGATGTCCCCAGAGCTTAGGTCACGAAAATATCTCCTTCTAACATTTTTTGGCAAATAATATAGGCTATGTTACGCATCATTAACTTTACACCTAATTATCTAAAAACTGGGTAATCCCATTGTTTATAAAGTCCAATTAGGTTTTTGTTCATATTTCTGGATATAATTTATCAATTTTAATGTGTGACCCCTTAATTTAAAGCTTACTTAATGTAGATTCATATAATACTTTAAAACAGGAATAAAAATTTTGACCAACTGGACTCATTTCGTGGTGACAGGCCCCAATTCAGAAATCAAACACCAATGACAAGTTGTACCGATTCCTATTGGTACAATTAAAGAGGTATTTTAATAATACTAAAACAGAAATGGCATTTATTATATTGCTTGCAACTTTAAGGTGGAATATAAACAAATTGAAAAGAAAGTCGGTCAAAATGCCCTGGAAAAATGGGAATGAGCATTTTTACAACTAAAGTATAATTTCTTTGTACAAACATAAAAAAGCAAACAATAAATAAATTTACAATACCTTTTGCATTGGTTTCAAAACCTTTACAGGCTGTACAATTAATTATCCAAATCTCAAAAACAAAAAGATCAAAATTAATTAAATCGCATACTGTGCATAATAACAAAATCAAATTCAAACTATTGACAAAAAGGAAAATAATTTAAGAACAAAATAATTAAATGCTGAAATCTAAAGTCGGATATTGATATTTACCGGATAACCTCGAGGTTAATACCAGAAAATATTGGGCGAGGTTTGCCAAATATTGGATGAGTCTAATTTGTTTTGCATATCGATTTGAAATATTTCCTTTTATTGACCTAATTTTTCATGTTTAGAAATTCATACTTCATTTGATATGTGCAAACTTCACACGCTTTGATAGTCTTTGGAAAAATTTGGTAGTGGATCCATTTTCCTTTTTTTGATTCATGTTCTGAAAACCTCATATCATGTTCACTAATTCATAGACAAGAGAATGTTAACTTAAAGGTAGACTATAAATGTGCAAAAATGATAGAAAATATGTGGAGACGACAGAACTTAGAATACCCAACCCCCCCTTTTTTTTTACAAGTCAATAAAAAAACTTTGTAATAGTATTAGATTATTCATCCCATCCTAGGAAATGGATTAGCCCAATCCTCAGAGTGTGGATGCTGTGACCATGTGGCCTGGTCCTTGCTTGGTTATGCCACATCACAGTCAACTCTCTATTTTCATTCTTAAAAACTGGAACCCGTAACAAAGTCTGGAGACCCTGCCAGGGACCTAACAGCAAGACATGAATAAACAAGCTCCTTTTGCTGGTGACTTTAATGTGAACATTGGACAGGCCAGTACAGTCTAGCAAAGTAGTTGGGGGTTGGGGTCAGGATCTTGGAACAGGACACCTCATCCAAGTGCAAGCAGGAAAGCCCAAATGGGAGCAAGTCTACTGTCGCCAGGCTCAGAGAACTTTTTCAGAGTACGACATTTAATTAGAATATTATTAATACTATATATGAGGGATGGACTCTTGCACAAGGACTATACTCCTTTTTAGCTCATCCCTTCACTCTGACACTCTCATTATGTTATGTTTTTTGTTTGGATGTATATTTATATATGTTTATTCCGTATTTGTAAATTTGACTGTTGTATATATTCTGTATCTTTCATGATGAGTGTAAATAAATGAACTTGAACTTAAACTTGAACTTGAGAGCCCCGAGGACTTTTCCATGAGGGAGACAAACTTTCGACAAAAGATGGTGTTTGCTTCTAAGGAGGAGAATGCCGCCTTATGTTATGATGAAGACACTATGCAGAGAACATTTTTACAAACATTTATCACAGGACTCAAAGAGTTAAAACTGAAAATGGTAGAAGGGCCTTTTCTTTTGAAGGTGCTATTATCTGGAACAACCTCCCTAGTGAAGTACGAAATGCCCAAACCAAGCGGTCCTTTTGCACAAGTTATTTGAGAGAAATGTAAATAAAACCCAAAACATTGTACCGTACACGCAAATGGGAGTCCGTCACAAACTTGAGTACTTGCTAATGCTAATTACTGTATTCTCAAAATTATCCTACAAATTAAGTATTCTTATGTTTAGACACTCTGTTACTACGATATAAGCAGGGATGCCAACCTTTCAGAGCACAAATCAGTAACCATAAGGCTCAAAATCAGTAATTTGGGGAATAAATCAGTAATTTCCTATGCGGCGCCATGAATCTTAAAAGAATGGCAAGCGGACGCATGCGCGCATGATTATCTGAAATTTGTTGTGATTTTACTCCCACAAAGTTGCTAAATATTGATTTTCAGTTCATCACAACACATAAGTTTTCAATGAAAAATTGGCTTCTATTAAGAGAATACTTGATAATTTTCCATCTTTCTCATACAGCGAGTGCTGGATGGCCACCATACTGTACAGCACTTGCTACGATAGATCCCTATGCGCAAAAAAAAACAAAAAAACAAAAACGTAATTTTTAGACAACATTCCGTACTGCCGTAATGGTCGTTAATTTCCGTACCAATTACGGGAAATCCGTACTAGTTGGCATCTCTGTATAAGGATTTGTGTTCAAACTTTGTTTATGTATGATTTTCTTGATTTTGAGTTAACATTTACATTTGAAATTGTATCTGTATTCTGGTATATCATGTTTACTATTCACCATGTAATGACGTTTCCATGTATATATGTATGTCTTTATATGTATTTTAAATGTAATCCAGGGCCCCCAAGTATAACAGTATCTTAACTACTGATGGGGCTACCGTACCCTGTTTAAATAAAACGAAGGAAAAAAAGAAGAAAAGATTGACTTCTGGCATGCAAGGGTGACGTGAAAGCCCCTACGACTTTGCTATGAGGGTGACAAACTTTTGACAAAAGGTTGTGTTCGCTTCTAAGGAGGAGAATGCCGCCTTGCGTTAAGATGAAGACAAGATGCAGAGAACATTCCTACAAACACTTAACATAGGACTCGAAGAGTTAACTTTCGACAAAAGGTGTGTTTGCTTCTAAGGAGGAGAATGCCGCCTTGCGTTACGATGAAAACATGATGCAGAGAACATTCCTACAAACACTTAACACAGGACTCGAAGAGATAACTTTGGACAAAAGGTAGTGTTTGCTTCTAAGGAGGAGAATGTTGCCTTGCGTTATGGTCAAGACACGATGCAGAGAACGTTCCTACAAACACTTAACATAGGACTCGAAGAGTTAACCTCTGGCATGCACGGATGACGTGGAAACCCCCGGACTTTGCATTGAGGGTGACAAACTTTCAACAAAAGGTGGTGTTCGCTTCTAAGGAGGAGAATGCTGCCTTGCGACATAATGATGAAGAAACTATGCTGAGAATGTCCTACAAACACTTGACACAGGACTCGAAGATGGTAAAAATGTCGCTAGGTCGTGGCGTCAAAGCAGAAAGAGAGGTAAAGACAAGTATATCACACAGTGCACAACTGAATTTTCAAGCGAGGCTTCCCATGCCCTGTTGGATGGGATCAAAGGAGAGGCTCTTCAAAACATAAGGTTGATGGACTGGTCTGCAAGCTAGCAAGGAGAAAGAGCGGGCACCAGTAGAAGACACAGCCCCTTGTGGAAATAAATGTACAATATGTATAAGAAGACTACATCAATGGAAATGCATGCACCATCCTTAAGGAATCTATAGCTGTTGGCTCCCTTTTCAGGGCAAATCAGAGAAGAGGTACAAGAGGACAAACTGACCTTCTCGAGTATCGTACATCATGTCAATTGAAGTCTGAGCATAGGTTATAATGACAAAGTATTAGTTGATGCCATCATAAATGCCATGGCACCAGGACTTGACCTCAGGTCGTACCTGGAGGTGATACCTGACTGAAGATCTCCCTTCAGGATAGGCCTGACCTGAAGACTACATTGATGCCACTAAAGAGCAAAGGAAGCGCCAGAGCTTTATTAAACATGAAGCATGAGTGGCGGTGCAGGAGAGCAAAGAGAGTGATCAGTTCTTGTACTGGATGCTAGCATTGTGGCAAAAGATTGTTTTTTTGGTCAAAAGAGGCAAATGCAGCTTTCAAGTACGATGCTACTTTGGTGCAGGGAAATTTTTTGCACACTCAATGGGGCTCAGTAGTGATTGTATTAGGAGCAACCTGAAGCATGAAACCTGAAAAGTACTCGGGTATTCTATGTTCTGTGGGTCGCCAAAGAATTATTTGGGATACAACCTTATTCTATCTTTTGCACAGAAATACCTGCAGAAAATTTCATTCCATAATTGTCTACAACTAAAAAATATTTTTGCAACACTCATCTCTATATATGGCTGCTAAATTCCACATCATATATGTATAAGAGCTATGGCAATACCTTCTGGCTTTAACAATTAAAATAAATTGTAGCTTTCACAACCTAGCACATGTATACACCAGAATGGTTCTGACATGTGCATGTAAATTAATAACTTGCACAAAGTACAAAATTATTCACAAGTCAAAATCTCTTTACAAATGTATGGGAAAGGCACAATCATTTTGTTACAAACATATGATACAAAGGAAATATACAAAAGGAATATGAATTTTTTAATCATAGAAAACACGGTCACAACTACTTTCTAAAAATCAACCTAAGCAATTTCAATGGCCTTGTGCATCCCCTTTTGGAATGTGCAAACATGACAATAAGTGATTTCAAGTTGGGTGTTAGTGTTAAGTGTTTAGAGCAGTCAAGAGCTTTTAAATCAAGCTAAAAATTTGCTGATGAAATTAAGAGCCCGATACAAATATCAATATCGATAGCTTAACACTAACACCAAACTGGAAATCAACATTTGCTTAATCCCTGGGGCTAGTGTTAGTGAATAGGACATTTGTATGTAAAATATAAACACCAGCCACAAAGGACGGTTCAGCAGACGACGATTTTGCAAAATAGATAACACTAGCTACTGTGAGTTGACGATATGCAGAGGTCAAAGCCTATAAACACCATCTGATTTCCATTTCGGTGTTTCGGGCTAGTGTTAACATCAGTCCTAAACACCCAAATTGAAATCACTCAATGACATATTACATAATCCAAACAAGATTTCTAGGGGACATACAATATAGTATTGACATTGCCCTTCAGTTGTTTTCTCTACAGTAGTTGTGATCGCGCTAGAAATAAATTTCAAAATAAGGTTAATAAAACTCAGCTTGCTACATCATTTCTTACAATCCCATTTGATCACCCTTCATTACATTGGGTATACCAGAAACAGAAATCCAAAACTTCAAGTAACCCCATCACGGATTTGGACAATGTTTGTATTAGAGTCGGTGAGATTCAGATTGGGTGGGGAAGGGAGTCGCAGAGTCAGGGTGCAGCAAGGAAAGCTCTGTCACCCCAACTCTTTCTTCTAGTTTCTTTAAGCTTTGTGGAGATTGAGGAACGGACACTTGTACGTGTAGTTAAAGAGGTATGAAGGAGAGAGGAAATATACGAAGGGGAAAGGTTATGTAGTGAACGGTAGGTGTGCACTAACATGTTTGATACGCTGTTCTATAGGAAGCAAGTGATGGTTGTCAAATCTTAAAGGGATAGTTGAGTTCTGTTTTTAGACCGCAAATGCCTTCAAAGTGCATGGTTATTGCTCTTATTCTTATCTATGACATTTATAGTGCCCTTTTATAATCTAAAATTGCTATGAAGGTAATTTTAGACCCCAATATGTTTTTTCAAATTTTTAAAAATATCTAATATTTGTGGTGGTACACAAGTATTATAAATCGTTATATTTCAGCCGTCTCTGAACCGATTTTGATCAAACAAAGATGATTTTGTCATTTAAATATTATGTTCTTTCAAATTTGACACTCAGTTTTTCATTATCTCACAACAAAATTATTTTGTGTAGTGCCCTCTGAAACAGAACTCAACTATCCCTTTAATGCTACTACATTTGCATAATATTCTTCCACAATAGGTTAAACAAAAAGAAGAGCAAGTTTACAAATTATTGTCTTCGTTACCATAAGTCAACCTTCTCCTTAATCAAACACGCTATGAACAACAAGTTAGTAGTTAATAGAGGATTAATCTTAGTATAACACTATAACTGCACCAATCTTACAATGGAAGCTCACGCATGCAAATAAACAACACTTTGACATAATGTTCGCCATGGAAATAGAAATTCATGAAATTTTCTGTATAGAACCAACGGGAGAGGATCTAGCAAGATACTTCATAGCATTGCCAATTGTGTTTGATTAAATAAAACTTTTTTTAAAAATTATCATCATATTTTGTTCTTGCTTACATTTACCTATTTCTCTCATTTTTTTCCATTGAATAAAACGAAGTAAACATCAAGGTGGACGTTCACTTTCATACAACTCCATTTTGGGCAAATAAAGATACATAGCATATAATTTGTTTGACAATGTTTGACGATCGTTGTACCCGACTGCTAAGAAAAAATGTGTATGCTTGTCAGTAAGCAACCAGGGGGCTGGCAGCTGGAAGTCCTCTCTGAGGGACTTGGTTTAATATGTTCTTGTGCGCCTGGCAGAGAAACATGAATGGATGCACCACAATGGATAAACTTTTGAGTAAAACGAATTCCAACGTAACGACCATTCTTGCTAGTCCTAAACTATCATTGTAAACAATGATAACAATAATAATATTGCATTCTTGTATAATGCGGTCAAGTGTGGCAAACGTAGATTTAAATTCTTGCCCTAAACTTTGTGATCTACAGTCCAGTGACTTACTAAACCACCACACCTCGTATTATTACTATTTCAGAAATCAAAACTAAAGAGCATATCATTTTGATTAAACTTTGTCGTCACGGCCCTCTGTCAGGCTCACAAGAACATTTTGGCTTACATTGCGATCCACCGAATTTATCGCCGGATATCATGCTGAAAGGATACATACATTATACTGTACAATGCTGTAGATATTTGCAGGCATCACGTTATTTGGTCATGGCGGCTCAGCTCTTCTAGCTCTGATGATATTGCCACGGTCATAACTTATAGCCTTGGATGAAAGGTAGCATAGTGCCAACGCGCTTCTGGTAGTCGACGTACCGCTGGCCGAAGAAAGCTATGAGCGTGATCTCCTCATCCTCGACCCGCTCGTTGAAGAAGCGCCAGGACGTAACGCTATACCCAAGACAACAGACTGGATTGCATAATATCAACTGCGGAGAAAAAAAAGGCATCATACACTTAATTAATAATCTTTCAGAGGAAGAAATCAAAAAAGAAATCAATGTTATATAAAATTATTTTGGTCAAAATTCAAATATTTGTATTTTATCAAAAAAATACATAGAAGACAGAAGTAATCTTACTAGCATTCTGGAAAAAATGTGAATATATTTTTCAAAACTTATTTGTTCCCACTATATTGTAAAAAGTATTGAATGAGTAACTAAATGAATAATAAACAAACGCATAAATTAGTGCATAAATGAAATAAATAAATAAATAATTACGGTATATAAATATATTGAATTAAATTTATTTTCTTCTGCAACATACAAATCAAATAACATTTCAGCAATATTACATATAAGATATAACAAGTTATTTTAATGTGTATACAATATAATAATAAATGATGACATTAAAGCGAATTTTAACTGATAATACGATACCAATAGTTATTCATTAGGAAAGTTGCAGGAGAGAAGGCGCTATTACAATTAAACAAATGCATGTTGATACAAACAAACCTGTGTTCCGATGCTCCAGTAGAACCAGCCCACATAAGAGGGGTGCCTGGATAAGGAATATACCCCACGAGTGACCAGCTCATGGTCATCGGCTTTGGTGGTCTGGATGTAGTGGTTGAAACTCCGGCCAGCGGTCAGCATGGCGGACTTCCGCAGGAACTCCCCGCCCGCACACAGCAGGATGCCAAGAAGACTGATGTACCATAGTGATTTTAATCCTAATACAGAGAGAGATATAGAAGGGTTTTAGAAGGGTTTTATTAAACAAATTCCATCATCGCAGTCTTACAACTGAATTGCAATTGGAATACAATTGAAAAGTACATGTTTTTACAATAGTCTTAGAACTATGACATAATATATTTTAAAAATCATATTAAAACTCTATATAAAAATTCAATGAGCATGAAAAGGAAGAAGGGGTGAGTGAGAAATAAGAGTAAGGAACAAGAATCAACAAAATAGAATAGAATGAAAGAAAAAGAAAGGGAGGGTAAGTAAGAGAACATAATATCAAGTGGGAGCACTGTGGTATATTGGTGAAGGCTCTTGAGACCCTCATACAAGGGGTCCTGGGTTCGATCCTCGCTCAGCGCTATCATTCTTTATCAAGGTGTCCTTTGTCCCATTCCAGGTATAAAATGGGTACCTGACGATGGCTGGGTGATAAGTATTCGGGGCCTGCAGGTAGAGCAGTATCAATTCATGGCCCTGTTGCATAAACTAACCATTGATGGTAACTTCCATGGAAACCTTGATTTAAATTTGATGTTGAATGAATGATGCATGTTGCCATGGTAGTTATACTGATGGCAAAGTTACCAACAATGTGAAGTCTTATGCAACGGGGCCCTGATGTGGCTAACTGGCTATCGTGTTTTAAAGGCAGGCTTTACTACTTCAGCTACAAGGGATTAGACCACCCAGCAAGCCAGCGAGGTCACTGTGACAGGTGGCTATCTCATTAACTCAGCTCTCATTTAACATAAGAAAAAGAGGATCATGGGGGACCAACAGGCACCGGTTGGGGAAGTTTTCTATATAGAGGGAGCAAGTAGCTACAAGTAGGACAGTGTGCCTTTAAATAAGAACCATATAGTATTACTATTCAGGCTTCAATATTTGATAAGCAATTGCTTAAATAAATACACCAAAAATGAAGCACATGACACTGAAGGGGTTAATTTTTGACAAAAGATTGTTCACTCGATTTTTCAAAAAGAAATTTGCTACGGTTACTGAGGCCTATCCGAACAAGCCTCAACACCTAATCTTACCTGGGAAGAAATAGAGCTCGATGAAGAACTCCAGCCAGCTAGCGAAGGCCGCCACATGGTACGCTATGCTGTGGTTCAGGAGGTAGGAATCGAGCGAGAGGCTCTCGTAGTTGTAGATGCAGGTGCTGAAGAACTCTGAGAAATGGAAGAAACTGAGGATGACGAGGTACCAGCCGAACGGATGGAACGTGTTAGACGAGAAGCCGATGATGAGACCCGTCCCAGATAAGACTCCCAAAAGGCAACCCTGGAATGCGACCTGGTGGATGACATTAGTAAGAGAGAGGGAGAGGTGCAACACGTGATAAGATTGAGTTTCTTTAAAGGTAAAGACCAGTTTTGGAAACGCCCCCCTCTCAAATATGAAATGGAAGCTCTTATTACCAATCATGTGAAAGAATATATTTTGACTAAGATGTGATGATCCAAATTTTGCCGGGAAACTGCCTACTATTACTAATTGATATATTTGGTGAATCATCATATCGATCCGACCTGGATAGATATCGTGTAGTCCCATATCTTTCTGTGTACAGTGCTTGAAATACCATCTTTCAGTTTCACATAAAAAAATCCTGAACTGCGACTGCATGCAAGGTAAATGAGTACGTAGAGGATTCTTTTTTTTACTCGCACAACTAAGTTGTAGATTCTAGTTGTAGATCTAGATCTACACATACGCACGCTGCACTAATCAATCGTGACCACTATTACTAGACATCACACCGCAATTTCCTTGTTTAGTTGCTGAAAATGCTTTCAACAAGTACTAGCATAGAAGAACTGCAATGTCATAATTACACCACTGGCACTGCCTTATTGTGTGAAAATTACATCGTTCTAATCTTGATCTGTTGATTAACACAATTCTCAAATGATGCGAGTTTGGCACATTAACTTTCTAATTCTAGAATATTACTAGGATTGAGATGAGATCAAGCATTAGCAGCATATGCTCGTCAATTTCACGTAAAATGTTGGTTGCGCAGACATAGAGCCCCCATCATGTTTCCACACAAAATGAATCAACAAATTGAACAATACAAAACGGATACGAGGCAATTGACAAACATATTTTGCAGCACATGGGACAATGCATTACCTGCCGGGTGAAATACGTCTTGTAAAAGATCCAGCAATATAAGAAGTTGATAAGTGCATATACGACGATAGATTCAAGATATCGCTGCGAAAATATTTCAACAAATGGACTGATGGTTGGATAACTTCTCAACATGAAATATAAGACAGATATGCAGTTTCCCTGGATAAACCAGCGAAGGCTAAACGTAGCTTCTGACGGAACCCTGAGCGCAGCCATCTTTTTCCCCTTTTTTGTTCTTGATGATTCGATCTTTCGGTAGGATGCCCTCAGCTCCTTTTTGAATGATCCCGAATGGATTAATGAATGAATGCATAGAGGTCTATGTCTACTCTCGAGTTATATAGAAAACCGGGGCTAACCATGATTAACATGATGGAAAATATTTCTCAAGTTCCCCATGAGGATTATATTGTTGGGGGGGGGGGGCTGAGGGTACCAGGTTTCATCAACTAAAATTGATTCCAAGATCCTATAAATTTTGGCTCAAAAATAGATTTTTAAAAGATCAAATTTAAGGCTTTCTGGAACACGCCCCAAGATAAAATTGTGTTTAGATATAGAGCTCAGAGGTGGAATTGGGGGGGGGGGGGTGGAGAGCACAGAGCCCCATTGCGTCACCAAAGTGACCTTTTTACTACGGTAATGAAAACTCAGTCCCTTTTCCGTTCTAATTGATAAAAGTGCCCATAAGATTATAGTGGCCACTGATTAGGCAGGAAGGATACTATCTCATTTGTTTTTCCTCCTCCTTCTCCTTTCATGACATTCTCTCCCTCTCTCTCTCTCTCTCTCCCTCCCCCTCTCAGTGGCGGATCCAGGGGGGGGGGGGGGACCGTGTAAAACCTTTGTAAAAACGTGATTTTCAGCTTTTCTTGGGGGGATGCCCCCCCCCCCCCCCGAACTGAGCGACTTTTCGGCCGGCGCGATTTTCACATTTTCGGTCAATTATTGATATCACTGAATTCGTTGGTGATATTAATATTATAGTCGTTGTATGCCTTATCTAAAATAATGTAGACTCTAAAATAAATGGTCAGATATTGGGTGAATTAGAAAAAACGAATATTCATCAATGATGTATAGCCTAAATCCTGAAAATGAGGAACTGAAATTATATTTTTTCTTTAAAAAATGTTGCCTTGTTCCCCTCGTTGCTTAAATAGTTTTTTTGGCATTCGACTATATAGGTCATGCTTAAAACATTGGTTTATTAAAGAAGTAATTAGCTAATGCAATCAAGGAAAGAGTGAATAGATTGTGTGTTGTACATGTAATATAATTGCTATATTTTAAATATTAATACAAAAACAATGGTGACAAAACTAGAATGGTTTCGTGTACACATTTCAGAGCTAAAATACCAGAGATTAAACGTCACGTCACAGATAGAAAATAAGTGGTAAAAATGCCAAAGATAAAAAAAACAGAATTAACTTCTGACACCTCACATTTTATCTGTAACATTTTACCTGACACGTTGAGAGTATTTTTTTTCTTCAAAATGAAATTGAATGGATAAATATTTCCCGTTCAATGTAAGCAATTTGGCCATTCAATTTAATGTCAAGAGCATGAAAATTCACGATAGTTAAATGGATATTTGAATGAATAAATAAAGAAATATTTCCTCTAGCTATAGACCAGTTCCCTAATGTACTCGACGCAAAATGTATGATTTTTCGACCCACAAATCAGTGTTATTTTAATACTGTTGCTAAAGAGGTAGTTTGGATGTAGACCAGATCCCTGGTAGCCTACATACCTACTCAACGCGAAAAGTATGGTTTACAATGTCAATGATCGATAAAACAAGCCTTGTTTGAATAAATATTTTGCTCAAGAGATAGTTTGGCGATATACCAATTTCGTAATGTAGTCAGGCCTATATTTGTGTTGAAGACATTTGTGAGGAAAATGAACTTAAAGCTACGTTAATTATTGCTCTCCTCCAAATAATTTCTCAGAGTATGTAAATTTACACAAGCACACACACACACACACACACACGCACACCCAGACACTTTTTGTCTTATTTTTCCCCAATAGTTTTGTTTTATTAATAATTAATAATTATTCCAAACAATACAAATCAATCTTAGAAATAAAATACAGTTGCTTTTTCTTGACATGAATTAAATACATATTCATTACATAGATTGTACGAATGATGAAAACAAAAATGAAATCAGTTGTAACATGAAAACAAATAACCCCATCCAACCAAACACACTACTACCCCCCCCCCCCCCTCCCCACCATGCGACACACACTCCACCCGACCACAATTCCACCACACACTGTTCCTATAGCCTCCTCAGAATACAGACAAACAGAAACAATCATTTAAACGAGGCTACAATAGCCACAAAAGCCCAGTGTTAAAAGTTCATGAAAACTTCACTTGTTCCCACTTCTGTAAATGTAAGGCCAATTTACCTGCCCTCCCTGCAATATTCTTTTCTTCTTCCCTAAATTCCAACAGTTCTTTTTTAAACTCCCCCACAGACAATATCACGGACTTTCCTCTGCATCTATATATCCAATATTTCATTGCAAAAATAATTGTATTCAAAATCTTTATTCGTGGGGAGTTACCGGACAACCCTAAATGAATATATATCCAGTCGATAGACCTTAATTCCCTTAGCTCAAACTTAGCTATTACATTTTGCCATAATCTTTGAACATGTACACACTCCCAGAACAAGTGTAAATATGTTTTTATCTTTTGCTTACAAAATGAGCACAAGTTATCTAACAAAGCCGAATCTGAATAAGTGTTCTCTAGTATATATTGATCCATGAAGCAGTTTATACTGAATTTCTCTTAGTCTGTTAACAAGAATAACTTTCCAGGCTTACTGAATATTTACCTACATACCTCGTTTGAAAAATCTGAAAATTCTGTCCATCATGAATCTTCAAGACACTAATAAATTTTGTAACTTCTCTATAAAATATTCATAAACCTTCCTCGATAATACATCTCTCTGAGGAGCTTCACAGTACTGTTAAACTGCATTAAAATATTATACTCTTTTACATCCACTAAACTCCAGTTATCCTTTTTTCCGCTTCTCAAAATAGCTAAAATTATTTTCTTTTTCAATAAGAAATATATATTGTTAAAAATAATTCGATTATTCTTTTCTTAAAAATCCCAAATTCCCACGCTTTGATCATTTCTAAATAGAACTTAGGTACTTTGAAACTTAATAACTTGGAATCATAGTTACACAAAAAAATAAATCTACCCCCTACCATCTTCAAGCAGAAATCAAAGTATAGCTTCCATCTCATAGATTTTTCTCCGTACAATAGTCTTTTCACCCACATTACCCGCTGGGTTTTTACAAACGAGTCAAAATTAGTCATTCGTAACCCTCCTTCATTATAACCTTGATACAATATAGGATTTCCCGGCCAAATTCGCGTGTTTGTCATTCGAATTCATAACTATGCATTTAAGTTAGCGCAGATCGGCTTTGCCATGCCAATTATCATTCAATTTTCCAGTTGTTGTATAGGATTTCCCGGCCAAATTCGCGTGTTTGTCATTCAAATTCATTTACTTTGCATTTAAGTTAGCGCAGATCGGCTTTGCCCTGCCAATTATCATTCAATTTTCCAGTTTTTGTATTTAATTTAGGATTTTGGTCGAAGGGTTTCATAGATCTGTCATTCAATTTAGAAACTGCTCAACTAGCATTCAAATTAATATTCACTTGTCGAAGCGTAATTTTTATCATTCAAATTAACACCTGTCATTCGTATTCGTAATATTTGTTTTCAAGTTAGGAATGTTAGGGGTAAAAATTGCAACAAACTTTTACAGTTTTTAAATAATGCAGTTAAAATGCATGATTTGCCATTGGGGTCTAAGCTGTTATTCCATTTATTTATTTTCAGGACAATGCAGATGGGTGTAGTCAGACATAAAGTAAAGAAGGGGCGAAATCAAGGGATATGGCATTTCTGCACGGACATGTTCATATACCCGGGAAAGGTAGGGGTACCCTCAATCGCCCCTTTTTACTACAGACTCGGACTTTTACAAAAGTACTTCACATCGTCTCTTATACCCAGCACACCCCTCTGTTTTTCTTAAAGAGTTTCCTAATTTACTTGCCCGCCAGCAGATCGATGGCTAAAGACATGGCTAAATAATGAATCATGTTCAAATTGTTGACTCTAGTCCCTACCCCAGTCACAATATTGTACCCTTCTTCCATAATGAAATTATGATTAAATCATGATAAATTTATGATGAAACATAAGACAAACAACTTCCTTACATGAACCTTTACAAATATACTGAGACCATCAGGTCCGTAGATGCAAGTCGTTTTTTTCTTCTTAACAATCAAACTTAAATGCTGATGAATATCAGATAAATCTAATAAGTATAAGTGTATAAATGCAAGAAAATGAAATATGATGAAATACACATGAAAAATCTTGAAAGAAAAAGAATGAGCTATAAAAAGTGTGTAATAAACGAGAAATATATATTGACCATCAATTTAAGTGCACAAGTGCTAATTTGAATGCTACAAATGAATTAGAATGCTGGAAGTACACCGTCGCGTTGTCAGAAAATCGTGTTGCGCCAAATCGAATGACCAAATAGCGAAAGAAGCACATTGTTCATTAATTTGAATGAAACATACGTAGATTCTAACGAAAATTCCATAGATTTGAAAACTAGAAAAGGGAATATAAACCCGAGATATACCTGACTGCACTAAAACCGTCGAATTTGAACGCAAGACAAATTAATTTAAATGACAAACTCGCGAATTTGGCCGGGAAATCCTATATTTAATTTAGGATTTTGGTCGAAGGGTTTCATAGATCTGTCATTCAATTTAGAAACTGCTCAACTAGCATTCAAAGTAATATTCACTTGTCGAAGCGTAATTTGTATCATTCAAATTAACACCTGTCATTCGTATTCGTAATATTGTTATTCAAGTTAGGAATGTTAGGGGGAAGAATTGCAACAAACTTTTACAGTTTTTAAATAATGCAGTTAAAATGCATGATTTGCCATTGGGGTCATATAAGCTGTTATTCCATTTATTTATTTTCAGGACAATGCAGATGGGTGTAGTCAGACATAAAGTAAAGAAGGGGTGAAATCAAGGGATATGGCATTTCTGCACGGACATGTTCATGTACCCGGGAAAGGTGGGGATACCCTCAATCGCCCCTTTTTACTACAGACTCGGAATTTTACAAAAGTAATTCACATCGTCTCTTATACCCAGCATACCCCTCTGTTTTTCTTAAAGAGTTTCATAGTTTACTTGCCCGCCAGCAGATCGATGGCTAAAGACATGGCTAAATAATGAATCATGTTCAAATTGTTGACTCTAGTCCCTACCCCAGTTACAATATTGTACCCTTCTTCCATAATGAAATTATGATGAAATTATGATAAATTTTTGATGAAACATAAGACAAACAACTTCCTTACATGAACATTAACAAATATACTGAGACCATCAAGTCCGTAGATGCAAGTCGTTTTTTTCTTCTTAACAATCAAACTTAAATGCTGATGAATATCAGATAAATCTAATAAGTATAAGTGTATAAATGCAAGAAAATGAAATATGATGAAATACACATGTAAAAACAATCTTGAAAGAAAAAGAATGAGCTATAAAAAGTTTGTAATAAACGAGAAATGTATATTTACCATCAATTTAAGTGCACAAAGTGCTAATTTGAATGCTACAAATGAATTAAAATGCTAAAAGTACACCGTCACGTTGTCAGAAAATCGTGTTGCGTCAAATCGAATGACCAAATAGCGAAAGAAGCACATTGTTCATTAATTTGAATGAAACATACGTAGATTCTAACGAAAATTGCATAGATTTGAAAACTAGAAAAAGGAAAATAAACCCGAGATATACCTGACTGCACTAAAACCGTCGAATTTGAACGCAAGACAAATTAATTTGAATGACAAACTCGCGAATTTGGCCGGGAAATCCTATATTAATCTCTTAATTCGATCTTTCCCATTCCACACACCCACACGCACACACATACTCATATATAATATTATATATAAATATTTAGTTCATTCTTAACATGTGAAATTATGAAAATTTTCACGATCTGTAAGACTGAATCTAAATCAACCATACAACTTTTTCAGTTGTTAATTAACAAATCACTTATATCGAAAATAATATCGCTAGTGACATTCGTTTGTCACTTATACTTTTAAACAAAACCTCACTCTTTTCTGAAAGCTAGATAGAGATAGAATTCGGTACTGTAGATGGATGAAGCCAGAGGTACTTCTCTTCTCTGGTCTTATTTCGTTCGTCGATTGTATTACCAATTTGTTTGAGTTCAGCGCGGAATCTGAAATAATAACAAAAAAATCATATGAACATTTTGTGTTTTCAATTAGTATTCAATTTAATTTATTTATCATCCGACAATGATGTAAAAACACATATAAAAGTTATAAATACATGAATTGGCAAAATATTAGATGAAAGGAAACCTTCAGAAAAAGCACAACGCTTGTAAAACTTCTTGTAAAACAGAAGGTACCTAAACATATCATATGAAATTATACCCAATCAAAAAATACAAAACATTACATATCATATAAGGTACATGTATATATACAGACACGCCCCCCAATAACAAAATCGGAAATAATGAATAAAATAACTTAATAATTTTTGTTAAAATACCGCTGGAATGCAAAAAGGCCCTTACCTCTCCAAAGCTTTGATACCGATAGGATCATACATGTACTGGACCTCGAAGTCTCCCAGTGGCTTGTTGTCACGGCTGCTGAGGAGTGCTGTGATGGCCATGGTCTGTAATGTTTGTTTCTTGCTTGGGAGCTTGTCAATAATATCCTTCTCACATAGAGCAGTCTGATGAAAAAGATACAGATGGATATATAAATTAATAAATAAATGAACGAATTAATAAGTAAATAAATGCTAGATAAATAAATTTAGACAATAATATTGGGGTTTACTTCCCCGGGGTAGCCTCATCGGTATTAATACTGCTTTTCCTGCGGGCCATGTATACCCCAGCATTTGACAGGTGCCGATTTACTCCTGGGTGATGAGTGGCAAATGTCGATAAATGACTTACCAAGGGACTTTAGTGACGAGCTGGGATTCGAACCCTCATCCCTTGGATTGTGGTGGTATAGTGGTTTATTCACTTGACTCTCAATCCTAAAGTTGAGGGTTCGATCCCAGCCCAGCACTAATTAACGTCCATTCGCCAGACATCATTCCACACTTGCCACTCTCTATCCAGGTGTAAATGACTATCTTTATTACCATTGTTATTATTATTATTATCAAGCACAATTAGGCATAATTAATACCGTGGTGCACAATAGGCAAGTGGGCCTACAATCTAGTCCTAAGATCTGGAGCAGCAAGACCCATCCCTTACCTTGTCATGTGGTGGTTTGCCGCTCAACCAGGCGGGGTAGGATGGCGGGAATCCGAAATTGTCGTACTGACCGAAATTCACCGCGGCATGCTCAGCGGTGAACGTGAAGATGAAGTCGGTGATAACGGTTGTGATCTCTCTTGACGTTTCCAATCGGCCGCTGTTCGGAAATCCCTGAGAGAAATAGTAAATGAAAATCGTAGTGTGATGTGGCACAGCAAATGCATAGGACACTACATCTGAGCCAAAGTTAGATGACATGCACAGGCCTTAAATGTCAATATTTTCAGGGCAAGGCCACTTTTTTGTAGGGCACATTCCTATATTACAGAACAAATAGGAAGAATTGGAAAGGGCACACAAAATCTCCAAGGCAAGTGAGAGGGACATTGAGGCCAATCAAAGGGGCATCCACGGCCATGGCCTTGGTGGCCTTGGATTAATTCAAGCCCTGCATGCATCTTTGCACACGAGGCATAATGAGAAAGTAAGGCGTCCAAAAATGAATACAAAATGAAAAAAAATATTGCTCTTAATAACTGGTATTCGAATCGACACGACTCCTCGAATACACCGGAACAATGACACATTCAAAACAAAGGGATAAGTGTATATCATAATAACGAAGTACCTGTTACATTCTTAATAATAATCGTTTGAAAGTGTCTATCTCTTTTCCTACCGCCCCCCCCCCCCCCCCACTGTTATTTAGGGTACGCGTATGCATGTTCCCTCCCTTTGAAAGCAGGGTCTGGTGCGTGTTGAGCCTATGGAAACGTTTAGGGTTAGGGTTAGGGTTAAATCAAGACCTCTTAAAAAAAAAAGCCCCAATCTGTGCCGCAGAAGAAAATAACGCTTCCCGGAGTGGGGGCTTCCGTGACTCTAAGCTCACTGCACACGAGGCGTTATTTGTCTGACGTAAGAGTGCGTCAGTGACAAATGGGGCCTTGGATGCGCTACGCAAGAGAGGCATCGCGTTCCGTGACAATGCTTTTAATACTTGGACTATGGACTAACTGCCTATATAGCCTTGTTTATAGCGAAGGTAATAACGCAATCGAAATGACGCCTCGTGTGCAACTAGCATTTCAAACTTAAACAATGTGCTATCTTATCGTGGTTAAATTGCAAGGTAAAGAAGGTTAGATAGCGCCTTTTTAAGTGTATTTATACAATCATTTCTGTTAGAAATGCAACCCATCGGTTTGGAATTTGACACCTGTTTATAAAAGTGTTTCATCGTCAGACCCACTCTGAACCGAAGATAACTTAGCAACTCATGGTACGAATTTTTAAAAACATTTTCTCGGTATGTTCTCGGTTTGGGCAGCATTTTACGAAACCTTTATAAACACAAGTTCGCCAACATTTCATTGAAATGCTTGTATTAACATTGATACTAGATGGTATGTCGGTAAACTTATGGCGATTTCGTGAAACGATACCCTGGTGTCGGTGTCATCGTTTCGTGCAACCAGGGAGTACGATTGAGATATCAAGGGTTCTGTAATTTCTGTAATTCATGAATTTGTTGTGTAGTTCAGCTATGCAATACCTTGATTTCAGCTGTGATGTCTCCCTCGCGTTTCGGCTGACCGCCCAAGAACCACGCCCATTCTTGAAGCTCCTCGTCGCCAGTAATCTTCTCAGGGGTGTCTGGAGAGAGAATCAATAGGAACCAGAAGTTGAGACATTTCTGTCACAAATCAAATAGAGTTTTGGCTTGAGTTTGTTAATGTATGTGATGATTTAACTAGGAAATGTGTTGGTTCATGGAGGTAATTGCATGTATAAAGAAGACAATTTTGTATAACTATTTTGTGTACCCTCATGCGAGTATTTGAAGTAGCCATTTGGTTTTTAGTTAGTATTTTAAACAGTTTAAAAAAAAAACAATCATCATCTTTTGTCAGGCCTTCCAGTAAGTTGTTGGTATCTATTACAATTCTAAGCAATGTTTTAAAATTATTATTTAAAGAGTAACTCTAACCTTATATCAATTGCGATTAAAAGTTCATGATACTGTCCATTTTCAAGAATTTGTTTAGTGTACTTAATTAATGATGACAACGTAGGCCTACCGTAATGGTGTTCCACCACTTGTTCCACTAAGCAATATATTGCTTTGTGTAAGAGCAAGGCGTCATCACGGTAGTGGTAGTTGGGTAGAACTTCTGGATCAGAGACTCCTCTCTCCTGAAGGTCAGCATGGAGGGAGCCCTCTACGTCAAGACGATAGGTCGCAAAAGCACGTTTGACAATTTCCGCCATGCCTACTGCTCCTATGTTCATGACCTCATCGGCGAAGCCTCCCTCTCCCATCAAATCACCCATGGCTTTACTAAAATATTATCAAAATCGAGTGTTATACAAACATAAACGCTGGAAAAAAAAAGTAGCAATGAACATGTTTCTGTAAAGAAAATGCAACGGTGTTTAAAGGTAAATACCAGTATTGGTAACGCCCCAATTTCAAAAAATGAAATGGAAGCTCTCATTACCAATCATGTGAAAGAATATGTTTTGACTAATACATGATGATAAAAAATTTGCCGGGAAACCGCCTACTAATTCATATATTTGGTAAATTTATTTCTCTCATGGTCGTGTGAGAGAGATAGGGTAGTCCCATATACATCTTTCTGTGTATAGTGCTTGTAACTTTACGAAGAATGGGCCAAATTTCTTATCATTTTGATGATTCCAGAACCTTGCAGATGCTAGATGCTAGATGATCAACCTTTTCTGATCGATTCCACAACGTTTCTTTCACAATGCAATCGCATGACCATTACTGGTCTTTACCTTTAAGCTACATAACTTGATTTCATCCAGTAATCATTGACCTAAAAACAAATATTTTTCGATAAAATGACTAAAAAAATAAATGAAGCTAAAGCCGGCTTTTCAGCAGGCCCCTCCATGACCTACCTGTTTTCTCTGCCTGTTGTACACCGTAGACCAGTTACAATTACATTGTTAAGTTGTATTATTTTACTCTGTAGTACAATGCAATCCCATGTATTTGCATTTTATCTTATCGGAAATGGCCAATAGGATAAGCCGGATTATCATAAACTATATATTTTGGTTCTTAAAAATTGCTTGATATAAATAATATTTGGTTATTAAAAGTTACACCAAAACGATATTAACCGGGAAATGACGAACATAGTTATTGATGGACATTTGAAAAATCTATTTGAGAGCAAGAAGGCCGTAGAAAATAAGTAATGAAAATTGTTGTCAGTTGTATACGGGGATCACTTATATGCTTTTCACACTTTTTTTGCTTAGCCCAGTACTTTCCTTAGCCCCAGACTCACTTTTTTGGCTTTTCACACGAGCTGTTTTGGCATTTCCCGTGATAAGAAAATTCATGTTAGCACCGCAATTGCGGGTTAAGCCCTACTATTTTGCAGGGCCAACTAACCGCATACTTTAGGTGGGGCTAGCCCACTTCGGAAAATTCGTGTCTGAAATAAAGTGGAGCAAAGACCCCCCCCCCCCTCCTCTAGCCCCACCTTTACCAAAAATAGCACAATTTTACCAGTGTGAAAAGCAAATAAAGGTGTTTGGAATTCAAGAAAAATTGACGGCCAATTTGTTCTTTTTACTAAAATAATAAAGTGTTTAATGTCACGGACAAACAAGATGCTCACACTTGACTGATCATGCTCTAACACAATATCAAATAACCGTCCAAGATTTTGTTTTGGGGAGTTAAATTTGGGTCCAGCTAATACACAAAATATAGACTTTCTAAATTTGTTTTAAAAATAGAACATCTCACTTATTGATGGCAAGTAGGTAGAGAAAATGAGGAGCAAGAAGACGGAAGATGGGATGGGACGGAGCCAAGTATCGATGCGTTGCTATGACGACTGATTCACCGAACAGGTGCGTGAATCCAAGATGACTGGCCGACTCATGTACTGACGAATCGGCCAAGTTGAAATAGCATTTTGCCATCAGCCAAGTATACTCAGGATCCGTTGGATAAAACACCTAAAATGAATATTGAAGACAGAATATTTAACTTTTTTGGAAAATGAAGTTGCATAGAAATATATGTTTGGCGAGTAGCAAAAAGATAACGTCTTTAGCTCACTCTTGATAGTTAACTAGGTATAATATAATCAATTGCAACATTCGCTTATTTTGAATATCGGAAATAACCGAATGATAATCATTATTGCAATTTGGAATCATTACTGTGTATGTCCTAAGTTCGATAGAGGTTTGATGAAGAAAGAAAAAAAAATCGCGTTTTGTTATGTTTCATTACATACAATGTAAGTTGTCTACTTCGTTATTTTTTTTTAGTGTAAAATAACCATTTCTGGTCTTCTTTATTTCCTCATAATAATATAATCGTTTTCACATTTTCAGCATTTGCCTCCATTTCTGGAGGGATATACATGTTTTTTTAATATGTTATTTATCTGTGAACGATAATTTAGTAGGTAAAACAAAATATGAAGAACTCTATGTTTTGTTCTTTCCTTTTAAATTCTTTTTCAACAAAGCTTTTGTAAATAGTGAAAAGTGCATTGTCTTCTTCGTTTGATTACCTATTTTTTTGTCAAGATTTCGTTTCTCAAATCGATCAAAAATACAGATCAAAGTAGCACACATGACGGTTTGCATGACGAAATTGTGAACGGAAATAACCTGCATTCTACACACTTTAATCAGGTGACTTGTTAGAGATCACTGATCATCAATTGGGCTAACACAAGCTAGGTTTTTCACGTTCGTATTTTACGAGATGTAAATTCTGCAATTCTCGCTACCCCAAATAGCGATTCTGCCGAGATCCGGGGAAAATCCTGAAATCCGCATTGCATTATGGGATAGCTTTTCGACATTACAGCTTCCTGTGCAGGCGTTCGTGATCACAACCCTCTCTTTCACGGTAGAGTTTAACGGCCTTTTGTGCTAAAGTCACAAATTCTGCCGAAGCTTTCCATTGCATATTATAATCTGTACCAATTACACTGATTGGCATCGATTTTAGCGTGCGTGAAAACTCTGCACAGCGAACACAGGCGCTAGCGCCAGCGGGATGGGACTCTATACCGGAAGTTGTAGTGACGACCCGAGAGAGTGAAAATTACCTCGTCTCGCGAATTTCGAGATTTTCGTACCTATTTAGGGTAGCGAGAATTGGGATTTCTACAAAAGAGACCCTCCTTCCCATTTAACAATCAAAGCAAGGGTTCTTCTAAGCCCTTGTGGAGAACGTTTACAGTCAGACCTTGATGCAAGATAATTTTTAAATATCCTTAATACTTTCTCAAAATAACAAAATATTTCTTGTTTCTTTTGTAATATCAAATTTGAAGAAAAAATCACTAGTTTTTACTAAGATTTGTACAAAAATACCGGATTGTCTGGCGCTGGGTCTTGGTATAACTGGATTGCGACTGGCATCAAATATTTGTCCTTGTTGACGAAGAAAAGAGCCAAAGGGGCACACATCTGGAAGAAATCAAACGTGATTTAAACAAGGGTTTTAATTGTTGATTAACTTGTTTGACAAAAAGAAACATGGAATATGCTCAAGAGTCAGAGTTGAATTGAATCAAGGGAATGCAATACACAATATGTGCCTTAAAAAACAAGAACAAGACAAAGAAGAAGTAAAACAGGCGTAGAACAAACAACCGAACAAACAAAAACACGCAGATATGATTATGACGAAAACTTAATACATTTTTGAGAAGTTGTTCGTTGCAATCTAAACAATGGTTCATTTTCCGTCAATGAATCAATAATTTTTGATATGTTTAATCTCTAGTCTACTTTTTTTTTCTCGTAAAAAAGGTTTCTTTCCAAGTTGAAGATATTGATCCAGGCATCAGCTGACGAAATTAACACGTGTTTCGATATTATTGGTCGTCTGCGACCTAGTTCCATGAAACGATGACTTTGTAATGCTGGCACATCTCTTTAACGAATAATTCATCAACATTTCGAACCGTTTACCTCTCTATCGTCTGTACAAGGCAGCCCCTTCAGGAACTTGTAATCAATGATGAAGAGACGTTTGTCCTTGGTGGCATCTTTAGTTGTGAGTCCTTCGAGTAGGGGCTCAAGATCGCTCTCACTCACGGCAAAACTACGCGGAGTGATGGGAAAGAAGATTCCGTATCCTGAAATTAGCTGTAGGCTACTTTAAAGGCATTGTATTTTACCGACATTGCTACCACTGCTGTAATGTATTTGGTAAAGGCGTACATACACTGTTGGTCATAATGATGGAATAATTATTTTTACCCCAATTTATGGATTGATTTTGACAATGATTTATTCCTAATAGATCTAGATAATAGTATACATTCTCAGATTTTATTGAATATCATTTTGCGAGTGTTTGTTTTGCGTGACTGCTAACGCATGTGTGTGCTACTTTGTTAATCAACTAGGGGACCTACGTCCTTCATTAATAACTGACAGAAATGAGGATTAATGCCTCACAAAAGGGCACTAACATAGCTGATCGACACGGTTTTTATTCTGGGGCCTCACAGTAACGAGGGCATTGCTTAGCCAATGAATCATGACTGTACGCAGCGGGGGCTAGGGTACGTCGCCCCCTCACAAATACACACAAAAATGCAATAAATAATCATGGGGGGTTGGGGGTCGGGGCAAAATGCAATGAATTATTGATAATTTATTCCATTTTCTTTGTTTTGGGGCATGTGTGTGTGTGGGGGGGGGGGCGACGAACCCTAGCCCCCGCTGCGTACAGTCATGATTCATTGGCTGAGCAATGCCCTCGTTACTGTGAGCCCCCAGGATGAAAACCGTGTCGATGTGCTATATTAGTGCCCTTTTATGAGGCATTACATGTACATGTTAGGGGCATTCGTCGATAGGCTCTATCCTATATGCCTGGTTCGCCACCACATTTTCTACTTGTATAACCTCGTGGGACCTGTATTACATTAATCCCACCCAGAACTTTAGACATTACCCCTTAATTAGTAATAAAACAAGATTATTTTAATGATAAATATATCAAGTCATTAATTTTTAATTAATGTTTTTATTTAAATCAGTTAAATCAAAATCTTGATAGTATCATAATTATTGTGCTTGTAAATTCGAAAATGTTAAAAGGTGAAATTAACGTAAGCAAAGCATTTATGTCAACGGATGTTCACCAATGTGCAATGAGGGATAAGGACGAGGAGAAGAAAAGGAAGAAGAAAAATAAGAAGAACAAACAGGAGACGAAAAAGGTTATACAAATGAAAAAAGAAAAAGGAAAAAAAGGAAGATGGAGATCGAAGAGGGGATGAAATAGAAGGAAGAGGACGAGGAGGAAGACGAGAACAATATCAAAAGGAAGAAGAAGGGGAGGATGAAATAGAGGAGAAGGAGGAGAAAGAGGAGGAGAAGAATGATAAGAACAAATACTTCTCTGGTATCTCGGTACAAAGTCGAATCATTGCTGGGTTGCATCCCGCCAGTCTCTGATTGCCGAATTCTTTGTCTGACCTCCAGTTTTGCACTCCCTTCAAAATATGATTTAAAAAAGACTTGATATGAGATTGATGTTCATGAATGAAAGCCACACCCACTCTGCCAATCATCTTTTGTGATAATAACGCCAAACTGCTCGGTAGCAATTTAGTATTCAATCCGTTTTCTTCGCACATTATTACTCGATTGATCTTTACTTTATTGAACCACAATAATATCACTTCTTTTGACACAGCCCAGGCACTCCGAAGAATAGTTACAATCAGCATACTAATTCGAACTCCAAGCCGATCATTTTTTTAAATATCATCCATATGACAATAACTAAACTATCAGTTTAGTGACAGTTGAATTAATATTAATTATATACCTCACTTAAGAAATCCAGCCATCTGATTGGTCGAAATTGCATTCATAAACTTTAACTATTCCTGTAAAATTCCCGGTAAAATTCCAAACCCATGTAATAGTTCTAAAATAATAGTTCTAAAATCCCAGTTACCATGTTTACCGAGAAAATAGTTAAGTCTTGGTGAAATACCCATAGGTTCACATGTTAAAAACTGGTTTGAGCGATCGCGGATACCGTACGTGTGCGAAGAATTGGTCGGTAATTTCAAACCGGAGGCAAAAATGGCTGAAGAACTCTCCCAATATTTCAACTTCTTAAATGATGATGATCAAATGCAAGAATTGCTGACAGCAGGGACATGCTAGACAAAGCACCAAAAAGGGTACGTTAAATTCTTCATAAATATTTTCAAAAGTCTAGGCCTAGATTCTAGTAAGTAGGTCTAGTAGTGCTAAAATGTTTCCCGTAGAGATTGCACGGAATTCAGATTGCACACACTATATGCGTTGGCATTGCGCACTGGCATTGCATTGCATTATGCATTGGCATCGCAAACAAAAATTGCTCGTGATTCTGAAGGTGATACTCAATAAGTGAGGTGTCATATGAAAGCGCAGGTTCTTCTCCATATTCCCCACAGGGCCGGCCCACCCCCAAAATTGAAAAATATCTTGCTTAGACTAGAATCAAGATCTAGTCTACTCTCAAAGATACACTCATAAAAAACAACCGTGCAGATAAACTAGAGAAAGGCCAAGGTGGTGTCATAAGTTGACTCTTTTGTTTTCGGCATGACTGCTTTAATATTCGAGAAATAGTTGTTTTTATACGCTCTCGGGAAGGTTATCATACAATTGGGCTATTGCCCTCGGCACGCCTCGGGCAATAGCACAATTCTAACCTTCCCTTGAGCGTATAAAAACAACAATTTCTCTCAAAGCAGTCATTAATACTATACTATAAATATGTCCGTTTCACACAATACTTCACTTTGATTGCCGTATTAACTCCGCTAACAATCTGGTGAACGTACTATAGTGAAGTAAATTCGTCCATACGCCAGTCATCAACTTCTTTTTTGTATGTACTGTGCATTTTATTTGCTTTTACCTGTTAAACGATATCATCCGAGCTATCATCCTCTACCGGCTCGTCTAAAACCCGGCGCACACTACACGATCCGAGCTATCATCCTCAAACGGCTCGTCTAAAACCCGGCGCACACTAAACGATCCGACCTATCATCCTCTACCGGCTCGTCTAAAACCCGGCGCACACTACACGATCCGACCTATCATCCTCTACCGGCTCGTCTAAAACCCGGCGCACACTACACGATCCGACCTATCATCCTCTACCGGCTCGTCTAAAACCCGGCGCACACTACACGATCCGACCTATCATCCTCTACCGGCTCGTCTAAAACCCGGCGCACACTACACGATCCGAGCTATCATCCTCTACCGGCTCGTCTAAAACCCGGCACACACTACACGATCCGACCTATCATCCTCTAACGGCGCGTCTAAAACCCGGCACACACTATACACCAGATCCGACCTATCATCCTCTAACGGCGCGTCTAAAACCAGGCGCACACTACACGATCCGAGCTATCATCCTCTAACGGTTCGTCTAAAACCAGGCGCATACTACACGATCCGAGCTATCATCCTCTAACGGTTCGTCTAAAACCCGGCGCACACTACACGATCCGAGCTATCATCCTCTAAACGGCTCGTCTAAAACCAGGCGCACACTACACGATCCGACCTATCATCCTCTAACGGCGCGTCTAAAACCCAGCGCACACTACACAATCCGAGCTATCATCCTCTAACGGCTCGTCTAAAACCCGGCGCACACTACACGATCCGAGCTATCATCCTCTACTGGCTCGTCTAAAACCCGGCGCACACTACACGATCCGAGCTATCATCCTCTACCGGCTCGTCTAAAACCCGGCGCACACTACACGATCCGACCTATCATCCTCTACCGGCTCGTCTAAAACCCGGCGCACACTACACGATCCGAGCTATCATCCTCTACCGGCTC